>JAECUM010034817.1:0-30872 GCA_016617855.1 Megalonaias nervosa
TGCTATCAGGGACCCTAACCAATTATTTGATATTGCCGCGTTTGGATATTATGAAAGAAAAAATTATGTAAAACCAGAATATATTAAATCATTAAGCTCTGCCAATTGGATCAAGGATATATATCGCGTCGCTACTGGTATTCCAGAAATCAAATCTAATAAAGATATTGAAAGTTTTAATGAATTTGATGAGATTGTACATAGATATATAAAAGATACTAAACAAAGTAAAAGATTATCACAACCACCACAATTTGAATCATCACCGATATCACAACCACCACAATTTGAATTATCATCAGTATCATCACCGCATCTTAGATTACCATCACTACAACAACCAGTACCACAACTGCAACCACTACTACAACAACACAAGATACTACAACGACAACAAGAGATACAACAACGACAACGAGAACAACGAAAACAAGAACGACAAGAAACAATAAAACAATGACGAGAACGACAACAATAAGAAGAATTTGCAGTATTACAACAATCACCACAGATTAAATTACCATGATCACAACAACTACAACCAGTCCAAACAACAGGTAAGGAAGAAGAAGAAGAATTTCAAGATGTCCCTGGCGCAACTGGAAGTGGTTTAGGGAGTGGTCTTATTACCTGTCCCAATAATGTTCTTGCTGATGTTGATCGACTAGAAATCCTCATTGGAGGAAAACGAGCTGGTAATAATTCCCCAGAAATCATTAATGAAGCAGCTGATATTTGTAAACGATTATTTACAGGCGGTATCATGGATATTAATGTATATCGGTCTCTCATTAATGAAATCACCGATGACTACCACAGTGATTAGATACAATTAGTGATAAAGTCATTTAATAACAAAATGATCGTGCATGGTACTCAACGTGGACCTACCATGGTCAGGGTAATAAACTCTCGATTACCTGTATACAAAACGACCTACGGAGATGGATTAGGTGATGTTGTTCAGGGTCTGTTTAGAAGAATAGCCCCCAAAGCAATACCGATTGCAAAGCAACTAGGAATGAAAGCTATTGATGTTGTTCGTGAAAAAGGTATAGGCGCTGTTGGTAATCTTGCTAGCAAAGCATTTTCAGCAATCAAAGATAGACTATCACGATTAATACGCAGACCACAAGCGACTCGACCTCAACCTGTGAAATTGGCTAGCACTGAAGTGATGCCCGCAAGTGTAAGTAAAATAATAAATCAAGCCGCTAATCAAAAGCTAGCGGAGTTGGCTGATATCCCGATGTCGGAAAAGGAAAAAAATATAACCATTAGTCTGATAGCAGGAAGTGGTCTTCGAGTTAGACGAAGACGATAATAATAAAGATGTTTAAGCGCATATCTGACCCCGCGTTTGACATGGATGCACCAGTTCTCAAAGAGGAGTCTGTGCGCGATTATCAGTATTATTCTTACGACGCACTAATTCCAGATCAGCGTGGACGAATCGAACTACAGGTTCAGGATACAAGTAGATATTTCTTACCCGCTGAAGCATTTATTGAAGTTGAAGGTGAAATTTTAAATAACGCTAATCCTGCAGCACCAGTAGCATACGCCGCTGATATTAGTGTTGGTTTTGTTAATAATCGTATTATGGTGTTGTTTGATAGCGCTACGTACATGATTGACGGAAAAAATATTGAATCAATCCAGAAAGACGTTGACGTTGCAACAACAATACTTGGTCTTGCGAGATACAGCGATGATTATTCAAGATCAGCTGGTCCATCAATGATGTTTGTGAAAGATACTTCTAATTCTCCAGAGTACCAACAATATGAAATAGGACGACCACAAAATCATGCTAGAAACACCCCAGCAGACGTACAAGATATGATTATTAATATAGATGTAGATTTCAACTTAGGATTTAGATCACGTCGAGCAATGTTAAAAGATGATAGGAGAACATTTTCATGTGCAATTCCACTGTCACATATTTTTGGATTCTGTAGAAATGTCAGAAAAGTCATTTTCGGAGCCAAACATACGGTTGTACTTGTACGAAAAGGCAATGATGATGATGCAATATGGCGACCCGCTGGTGATGCTGGTAAAGTAATTCTTACAAAACTTTCCCTGTGGATGCCAGTGATGACTCCATCGATATCTGAAGAAGATCGGTTACTATCTTTTATGAGTCAAGGTGGTAAATCAACTTTGTCATGGTTAACTATGACCACAGATGCTGTTCAGAGTGCAATTGATGGTTTATTTATATGGCAGATAGCTTCTCAGCAAGATGTTTCTGCACCAAGACACATATTTATCGCATTACAAGATTTTGCACGAGTAAATGATCAAAGTCAAAGTATTATGATATTTGACAAACTTGGTGTTTCTGAGGTTTCATTAAGGATAAATGGACATCAAGAACCATCCGAGGATATTTTGTTAAATTTCGATCAAAATCATGTAGCACGTGCATATCATCGATTAATGACATTCATGGGACGTGATCAAAATATTGATACTGGTTTACAAATATCGCAGCTAGATTTTACATCGCTGTATCCGATTTATTACTTTTCACTAGAACATTTAGATTTAACCAGACAATCTGTTGTAGATATTTATTTTCGAGCTCGTGTGAATCGAGGAGTTATTGCAAATTACAGAGCAATTGCAGTTATACTCAGCGATAAATCGATGTTACTCGAAGGTGTTGGTGGTCGCATGAGAGTTATTGATGCTCCAGTAGAAAACATGTAATTAGATCGTTCATAATATTAATAATGTCATATCATCACGTTAGTGTGAGTCTGACTCCTGGTCAGATTAAAAAGCTACAATCAGCATCAAAAAATAACTATGGAATAAAAATATCGCTAAAGCGAGAACAAATGACCGGTGCAAATAAACTATCGTTGACCGAGCGTCAGTTCAAAAACTTCAATGAAGCTAAAAAATCAAATAAAGGCGCCAAACTTAATCTTTCTGCGGGCGCCATCAAAGACATCGCTAAATCGGGTGGTATATTTCCACTTCTCGCAGCTATACCAGCATTAATAGCAGCTGCAGCCCCAGCTGTTGCAAAAGCAGCTGCATTAGGTGCTGTTGGAACAGCTGCTGGAATGGCGTTAAAGAAAGCAACCGGACAAGGAATAAAAAAAAAAGGGAAAAGGTCTAAGACTACCAGGAACCCAGTATTCGTGGTACGGAAAGGGTCTAAGATTACCAGGGACCCAGTATTCGTGGTACGGAAAGGGTCTAAGACTTCCCGGGACAGTTTACTAATATCACCCATGTCCAATTTTGATTTATTTAATGCTGCTAAGCAATTAAAAATAAAAAATTTCAGAGGTGTTTTTATGCGCGATCAATTACCTAAAAAACCAAACAATATTGAAACTGGTATCATTAATCTCGATAAAAACTCTGGCCCAGGCACGCACTGGGTCGGATATGCAATTGATCCACGTGGAATTATTTATTTTGATTCGTATGGATTAACACCACCAAAAGAATTTTTAAAGTACGTTACCGGTGATATTCCAATCTGGTATTCAACGCTACCAACACAAAAAATAACTGATCCTCCAATATGCGGTCGTGAAACTCTCGCTGTGCTTGATGCTATATCAAAATCAACAGCACCGCCTCATAAAGTCGTGCACGCGTTCACTACACTACGTCATAACACTTAAACAGATATCAGTAAATATAATGGTAGATATTTACGGAAGATCTACTCGGAAGAAAGATAAGAAGGTCGATTTATCTAAATATGCAACTCTTCATCAGCTCAGAAATGAAATCGATGATTTATTAAATATCACAAGTGTGGATCAAAATGAAGTCGTCGTTTTTCAGGACAAACAAGGACGATTAAAAACGAGTAATATACAACTACTAGATGTACTTGTACGAATTCCCACCGCGGTTGTTAACAATATCGTTACTTTTGCTGACCAAGGTAAAATACAGGATTCCGGTAAATCAGTTAACGACTATGTTAAGAAAACTGGTGATGTATTTACCGGTGACATTATTATGTCAAGAAGAAAAATTACATATCTTGGAGATCCAATCGCAGATACAGAAGCAGCAACAAAAAAATACGTCGATGATCAAGAATCCAAGTACGTGTCAGTGCGCGGTGGTATAATGCGTGCATTTCTCGACATGAATAATAATGGTATTAATAATCTCGGAACACCAGAAACAGATTTTGACGCTGCAACGAAGAAATACGTCGATGATAAGGAAATTCCAATAATGACTTCGTTAACGACAATCAATGATGGAATTGCTACATTTAGAACTGATTATATTAATCATGTACAAACATTTCTAAATTTTCGTAGAAATGTAAACAGAGCTATTAATGATTTTTTTGGAACTCCACCAAATGTTATTATTAATCTCGCTGACATTAACATGAAAATCAAAGATATTGTTAGTGGAATTCCTAATATCATTGAAAAAACGAATCTTATTAAAATTCCTCACAAGTAGATCTTCAACGTAGTATACACAGTAGCATCAGGATTAGGAGTATGGACACTGCAAGATAATAATCTCAAACACACCGCAGAAGTCACTGGTGTATACAGAATGTCCGTATTTAGTAGTGCAAAATTTAGTATATTTACTACATTTCCATGGCGTTATTCAAACGATACTTTTTCTAGAGTTGTATCCGTCATAATAAATAAAGACGCGGAAGAAACATTTCTGCTGGAAGCATCTGATAAAAATTTAACCAGAGCACTATATTGGTGGTGCTTGGAATTTGTGTGTGAAACTCCTCAATTAGTTATCTAGATAAATATAATGAATCTAGAGTCATTTATCGATGTTCAACGTCACAGATACGCTCAAGTATGTGAGTGTCAAACCAAACTAAAAAATATCATTGACGATTACACGATAAAGGTAAAAAAATATCGTCGACGTATGGTTGTTATTGATATAATGGTATACTCGGTTTCTGCTGTTATTGCTGGAACTGGATTATTACTATCAACAATAACGATGACAGCGCCTGCAGTTGTAACAATTATAGTTTCAACAGCAACAACATGTGCAGGTATTTTCAGTATTATCACTAAGAAAATATCTACGTGTACAAATGATAAACTAAACGAGTACATAATGAAATTGCACACAGCAACAGCCACCTACACTAAATTATGCTCGTATATTTCAGCGTATCTCAGTGATGGTAAAATATCCGATGAGGAGTTCGTAACGATAATGAAAACCTACGATGAAGCATTCATAATCGCTAGTGACAATAACGGAAAGATGGAGAATTAAATAATAACGATAATAATAATAATGTCATCGTTAGAATTACTTCAGCAGATCGTAGCTAATACAGCGCCGTCAAAAACTACTATGATATCATTAAGTTCAACCAATCCTGAATTTAGCGTTAATTTTCCAACTGCAATTCCAGCAAAGGAAATAGCGCTAGCGCAATTACGAGTTTATCATAGCTGGCCAAATATCAGGTCAAAACCATTTGGTGGACAACCAGCAAATAATTCACTGGTATTTGCGAATAAGAATAAACCAGATGGAACACCTGATTGGCAAGTTGTTGGAATTACAACGGGTAGTTATGAAATAGAACAGATCAACGATGAATTTCAACGCAGAATTAAATCTATCACAGGGGAAGAATCTAAAATAGCGATCACTGTTTACGAACCAACATTATCAGCGGCGATTGAAATAAATTCTTCTGATTACCTCGTAGATATCTATCAAAGTTCAATTAGATCAGTGTTAGGATGGCCTGAAGTCGCACCTGTTTATAATGGAGTTTCAGAACCAAAACTAGAAGAATTTAAAACGAGTGAAGAAAAATTCATTAAAGATCCAGAATATCGAAATAAAGAACCATGGAATTATATAGTATTTAAACGTGATCCAAACGACGATACATATTACTTTACCGATTTTGACGGTAAAAGGATCCCCAAGATGTCTGGATCAATATTTATTTTCGAAGGCAAAACACCGCCTCGTCCTAGTCATCGTGTTAATGACAAATTTCCAAAAAGATTTATAGATGTTCTTAAGCCTGAATACGATAAAATATTTAATGATTTAAGAAATTTACTTATTTCATTATCTCAACATTATGATCATAATGTCAAGCAGCAAATAATCGAGTCAATAAAACATTTAAATAGGGTCTTATTCGATTTATACATCGCCAATCGAAGTATTATGAAAACTGCTACTGAAACCGAAAATCCTTACACAGGTCTAAAAAACACGCAATTATTTCTTGATCATTACAAAATAACAGAAAAAGATTTACAAACATTTGTTATACCAGATTTAAATAACGCTGAAATGAAGAAATCATTAAATGATCTTATTGAAGAATATTATCCGGGAGTAATTGAATCATGGGGAAAAATAGCCCCACCATCGGTTATACTAAAACACAATAACAATCCCTTTGGTGACGGACGTCATATATCACCAGGCATTGTAAATATAACAACAACAATTGCAATCAATCTAGTATGTGATGTTATTGAAGGTAGCTATCAGATAGATCTTTCTAAGTCTAGCCAGGCCCAGCAAGGGTACATATTATACAGTTTTAGTCCGTTGGTACCTCCCGGTTCGTTAATTGTATCAGAACCAATTAACCCCGTGTACCTGCGAGTTCATAATCCGTTATTATCAAGAATACACTTTAAACTTACAGACCAAAGCAATCGCATTCTGGACACAAGAAATGAAGAACTAAATATAAACCTGTATGTGAAATCATAATGCGTTATCATAACAACAAAAAAATATCCGGATGTCTATAATACTGTATTCTTTGTTTACATAAAATCCGCGCACTGTGCACAATCGAAATCTATTATCTAGAAGACTGGGCTGCATATTGATTATTCCATAACGGCTGTGTATATGTGCCGCGTAAAGTTATTTTAAGAACATCCGCTATGACTAAACCAATTTCCTTGGTTATACGCATAGACTCAGTGTTATACAGAATTATATATATTTTTTGGAAACTAGAAATCTCATTTTACATAGAAAACTGTGGTTTTTGTTACTGTAGTTTATAGGAAATAGGCTATTGGTAATACATATTAACTTTTTCAATATGTATTTATAACAAGGTCCGATAGCTCAATTGATAGCGCGTAGAAACTCTCGTCCTGGCGCCCATGGTTCGAAACCCGAGAAAGACAAATTGTCTGCGGGAGGCGATTTTAGGCCAAGATTTATAATCTATTGAGGGCCTTGGCCGAGCCCTAGTCTATTTGTGAACAGAATTTAGTGTACCTACCAGCGTGTCAACACGTAGTAGGTGTCAGTTTTGCACCCTACGGATTTGATATTTGGGGTGGGTGTGCTAGTTTCTGTTCACAGGTAGAGAAAAGGCCATCATCTTCATTGTATATATCATAATCACCTTCATTGTATATAATCATAATAATCTTCATTGTATATAATCATAATAATCTTCATTGTATATAACCATATATCACCTTCATTATATATAACCATCATCTTCATTGTATATAACCATATATCACCTTCATTATATATAACCATCATCTTCATTGTATATAACCATCATCTTCATTGTATATAACCATATATCACCTTCATTATATATAACCATCATCTTCATTGTATATAACCATATATCACCTTCATTGTATATAACCATCATCTTCATTGTATATAACCATATATCACCTTCATTGTATATAACCATCATCTTCATTGTATATAACCATATATCACCTTCATTGTATATAACCATCATCATCATTGTATATAATCATAATCATCATTGTATATAACCATTATCATCATTATATATAACCATCATCTTCATTGTATATAATCATAATCACCTTCATTGTATATAACCATATAATCACCTTCATTGTATATAACCATATAATCATCTTCATTGTATATAACCATTATCATCATTGTATATAACCATATAATCACCTTCATTGTATATAATCATTATCATCATTATATATAACCATCATCTTCATTGTATATAGCCATATAATCACCATCATTGTATATAACCATATATCATCATCTTCATTGTATATAATCATTATCATCATTGTATATAACCATATAATCACCTTCATTGTATATAACCATTATCTTCATTGTATATAACCATATATCACACACAAAACAGCTCCCTGACAAAAAAAGTCATGGGAGCTAATATTTTTTTTTATATTAAATAAATACTTATTATATAATGAATTTTGAAAATATCAATGTCATTGTTTCTGCGATTAAAAAATTACAACATAATGGTATCAATGTATCTGATAATCTTAATGCTGAAAAGATTCTATGTGATTTTGACTCATTACAACAACGAAAGAACGAGAACAGATTCACGCTATCCGCTGATTACAAGTTTATGAAAATTATCCAACAAGGAATGTTAAAGTCACTGGCAACTGTCACTGATGATCAAGTAAAATTGTTTGTACCTCTCTCAAACGCTATTGACAAAATCAAGTTAGAATTATCTCATGGATACGAACAGAGAAAGATCATGAACTTTCGTATAAGACAATTAAGAGAACATTGTGAAAATACGAGTGAAAATGCGAGTGAAAATGACAGCGATAATGATGGACTCCTGACAGAGTCAGGGACTGTGATAATAGCTAAACAAAATCCTTGGGAATATTAACATTCTGCTTAGTATAATGCAACCTACACATATTGACAAGTATGGACAATCAGGATAGCTTTTGACATTAACTCGTATAAACGGATAACTACGATCATTATGCTTGACGGAGCGCTAAATCATTTGGTAATATTAAAAATACGGTAGACTAAACGTATTGAAACCTAATTTTTTTGCAAAAATCTTTTGGAAAAGGAAGATTTTTGTATATTTTCTGCGACAAATTGTACCGATCGTGGTACTATGTCAAAGTATTTGGTAGCAGAATTAATTGATTCAAAACTAATTTCTTCCCCAGTCTCTGTATTTACGGATTTAATAGCTCTCTTTCTGTATAATTTACACCTTCCTGTGTTTCCGAATTTACAATTTTGACTCTGTGTAGTAACTCGTAAATTGGAAATCGAATTATCAAGCTTATCACCATTAATGTGATCAACTACATATCCATCTTTGATTATTCCAAAATAACACTCGTAGGTAAATATATGTGATAAATATTTATTTTTTCCAGCAGTAAATATAAAATAACCAGTATTATTAATACTACCGACTGGTTTTTTCAATCTGCAGTTTCTAATCACACCTTCTCGAGATACTTCATAATTAGTAATGATTGGATGTGACACAAATTCGTTTTGTTCCATTTATATACATAATACTATTTGTCTAAATCATTGTTTTTTGAAAATCTAGCCAGATAATCTTCTTCGGTTTTTATAGGAGAGTCAGCGTTATATTTTTTATCGTAATATCGTTTCAGCTCTCTGTACTTTTTACCACCGCATTGCGCACACAATTGAGTCTTTCCTCGCACTCCAGCACTACACACGATACACGGTTTTGGTCCTAGACTCCCATTTCTGACGCATTGCATATGATAGCTACAGTATTCATTCACACATGTTCTGTTACACGGAGACGTATAACCGATTTTTAACCAGTGGCATTGATTTGGTTGAATCATTTACAAAAAGATTAATATTCAATTAAATATATATTTGCCTTAATTATAATATGGAAGAATTATCCGCAATTGAACCCTACGCAACCAGATTCGATCTTGACAGACTACCCGAGTATAAAATTAGTATTTCGATGCAAGATCTAGCTTTAACGAATGCGGATATAACTAAACGTATCCGTGAGGCCAAGAAGGAATTTCGTGACGATGGTGCAGTTCATGTATGGTCAACTTTCAGGATAGGACATATCGTTAATATGATGAACGACAAACGAGGAAAAGTAATTATTAATCACTTTGATAATCAAAAATATTTCATTTTAATAAAGTTTATTGTAGAGACAGATGACGATATCTGGATTATTCGTGATAAGCGTGATCCAGTCCGTGTGCAGTCCGGGGGTAATATCTTCTTGAGTAATAAATCTAAACCAGGAATACTAACTGGCATAGATAAACCGTATTATGAGAGATCGTACCCTGTAACTGCGGTTGTCTACGGAATATTTCCGCTGAATAATAAACCTGATGTTGGGGATCTCAAACCGATGAAAATATCAAGAATAAACTGCGTAGCTGAGCGAGTTACAGAACACTTTACAAACGCGATACGTGGTAATGGCTTAACAGATTTAAGACGTAAAAAAATAAATACCTGGGCAGAGTCCGTTAAAGATACCGGAGCGTCTATCAGCGACGTTGCTGAGCTAGAGAAAAAATTAAGATTTCCAATAGCAGTGAAAACATTAACCGGAGAGATTTTGTACAAACCGAAATATATAAAAAATGGAACTCCGATAGATATTATTGATCATAACGCGCACGCATGGACTGCTGCAGTAACAATATTTCCACGAGATAGAACGGTTAAATTTTATGACGGTGATATCTTTGATTTTATTAAAAATATTAGTAAAACCGATCCTGTTTCTGTTTGGTTATTTCAGAGTTCTGAATATAATCATTACGATCAATTTGTACGACCTAATGGTGATATTTATCGTACAGAATCTCTCCATGAGGAAATGGAACATCTTGCGCAACGCCTTTGGCGTGAATATACCTCTGATGATGTCATAGTTAGACAATTATTGAATGACTGTTTTACTGTTCCGTCAGTCGCTGCTCATTTCGCTCAGGAGAAAAATTCATGGAAAACGACACGATCGGAATTTCTTGAAGATGTCAAGAAAAGTTGTATAGAATATGGACACGGTGGATTATGGAACACCAAATACAACCATAATGATGTTATCTCGGTTGATATGGTAGCGTGTTATCCTGGGAGGTTTCTTGGATATGGAGCATGTTTTAAATACTTTAAGAGATTCGGACATCCTACACATGACATGACCAGGGTTGCGATAAACGGACCCTTACCAGATTTTGACTTAACAGGATTTGCTCACGTAAAATCATTCGAGTTTAGAGAAGATCTCCATGCGATTACTTATGCTTGGTTTGGAAGACATTTTTCAGAGCGATGTTGGGTTCCGATAGTACTATTGCGATATATGCTTGATGCTGGATTTTAATATCGTTGAGAGTAACTGAAGCGATTATATCGTATAGTTCACAGAAGCAAGTTTGGTTACCAGAACCGGACAGATTTAGTGTCGATGATGCCAGGAAAGAATTCCCTGATATTGATGAAGATCATATCATTAAAATAAATAAATGCAGGAACGAGCATGATGAAAAGCTTACAAAAGATCTAAGCAGAAAAATAATCGGTAAGTTTACTCAAGGAGGATCACATGATCATAAACGAGCGTGTACAAGATTGATTATGGACGATGCTGAACTAGATTTTATAATCGCTGATACGATGGAGAAAAATATATTTATAAACAGATGTAATGCTTATTTATCAGATGAAACAAAACTAGGTACCATTGTGAGCTATACTGATGGCGAGTCACCACAGTTTACTCATTTAAGATCTTCGATGCTAGCGTACGTTTCGATAAATCTATTGTCGATGATAAATAAATTTCCTCGTTACGCTGTTAGAGTCGCTACGGATTCATTTTATGTACACAAAAGATATAAAGATTTATTAAATCTCGGTAATGGTGAATGGGGGACATGGAGGATAAAACAAGAAAATATATTTAGTTATTCTGAATCTGCCGATGTTGAAATTGCGGAGACATATTACAAAAATAATAATCAAATATCAAAGTCATCTGCACCATCTGGGTACGATCCTGTATCTAGACATAAAACCGTTTATCTTAATGGGTGTGGAGGTTCAGGTAAAACAACTCGTGCGATTAGTTTGTTTATGAATAATAACTCAGATATAATTGTTTTGACACCTACACATAAACTTTCTAGAGAAATAAAGCAACGAGGAGTAAAATCATGTACATATCACAGTTTCTTTAGATGGTGCGGAGACACATGGACTCCATCGCGGATGGGTGAAAAATATATACCCAGGTATATTATATGGGAAGAGATATGCACGGTGTCGTTAGAAACACTAAAAACATTTCTTGAATGGTTGTTATTGAAGAATACTGCTGTGATTATGTGCGGCGATCATGGTCAACCACCTCCCTTTGTTGGACAGTCTCCACATGAATGGCTAAAGAATAATGTAGATTATTACGAAGAAATACATGATGACCATAGAGCTATTGATGAGCCGCTAAAAGAGCTTAAAAGATTAATCAGACTTCAGCCAGATCAAATACAATGCGAGATACTACGTAAAGTAATTGCAGAAATTTCTATGAATGAATTTTGGACTTTATGGAGACCTGCTGATTTGATAGTCGCCAGTAGAAAAATAGTTCGTGATGAACTACAAAAGAAATTATTTATGTTACATAAAGAAAAGTTTCCGGATCTACATGTACCTTTGTGTTATCGCCCAGCAGATACTCGACGACAAAATATTGAAGTTGAAATACCAGGTGCCTTGGTTCCACCGAGGGTACAGAATCTTGTCTTGAATGATATCGTGTTGGTTGCTGTTGATGTTGTTGAGGGCGCGTTGAACATGGATAAATCGCCATGGACGTTAGGATACGCTATAACGATTCACTCGTCGCAGGGATTAACTATAACTGATACTAGAATCTGGATTGTAGATGATCGTATCGAATGGTCAAACTTAGTTCATCTCGCCGTATCTCGAGTCAGGAGAATATCGCAAGGTTATTGTAGATTACGTAATAACTGAAGAAATCACTAACAATGTCGATATCAATAAAAAATTAGTCAGCTATAAACAGTGTGACAAAAAAAATAAACGTGACTTTGATCTTGATGCTGAATTTATTATAACACTAAAACAACTACAAAATAATCATTGCGCAAGTTGCAACTGTAATATGTCATGGCAGTGTTTTAATCCAAGACAATTTACCGTAGACAGAATTAATAGTGATCTCGGTCATACACGTGATAATGTGATGTTGACCTGTCTTGAGTGTAATCGACGTCGAGGCTCTGGACGTTTACAAAATTGAGCTCGGTGATAATTGCGTATCCTCAGGAATTACTTGTAATTGTTCACGTACAAATCCACGTTGAGGGGCTGTAGAATCTAGTCTGTATATTGGAGGTCTACCAGTGGATCTTACCACGCTAGAAATTTTATGTGTAGTCACGCTCCAGATAGGATCGGTTGCTCTTTTTTACCACCTTCAAGTTCGCCAGGTTCATATAAATATCTTACAGTTACATTACCTAATACTGGTTGAGAGAAAGATTCACGTCGTTGTCCGTAGCCATTGCTACGGGGTATATATATTTTTTTGATCGCATTAGAAGGTTTCATGGAAGTTGCACGAGTAATTTCATTATTCAACGCAGCTATCACACTCAGTAATCTTGCAACCCATTCACGAGATCTATCCTTAAAGTCAGTAGATATTTCCTTTGCATATTGGTATCCAAATAACCGCTCAGCAAGTGTTCTATTAAATCGTTCAACGATTGCCTGATCACGATGAATTTCAGTATGTCCTCGTCTGATTTTAACGTTATGTTTCTTCATCAACGATGATACTACTCCAAGAAATTCTTTACCAGGATCAACTTGTAATAACCGTGGCCATCGTAGACCACCACGTTGATAAATGCGCTCAAACGCAGATGCAACTTCAGATGCTGTCTTTGTTGATAATGGCTCCGCTTCTTTGTATCTACTCGCAACATCAACGACAGTTAACGCGTATCTATACGTGTATTGACGTCTACGTGTTTTAATGGTATCGTGTGGTAAAAACAGTATATCCGCTTGATGAACTTCATTAGGAACGCTAACATCAAAATGCGCATACTGAATTCTTTTAGGTGGACTTAGGAAGATTTGCCATATTGCCTGTCGTGCTAACCATGATGCAGCAACATCACGTGAAACTTTTGCTGCTTCGGCGAGTTTACTAATCGCTGCTTTGCCTCTCCAGAATCCTCTCGGGGAATAATAAACAGATTCCATTATGATAGTTATATAATTAATTACCAGCTCCTAGCACTAGCTTACCTTTCATAGCAGTTTTTACTAGAAAGCTAGCGAGAGATTCTCTGAGAGATTTATTAGGTATAGAATTTAACGCGTGAATTAATTTCACATCTGCGAGATGTCGGTGTTGCAAATCCTTACTTTTATACGCGACATCATGAACGTGACACGCTTGATCAATCTTATTTACTGGATACTCTCTGGGTTTTGGTTGATCTCGTTCGTCAAGTCGAATATCGAGACGAGTTCCTGGACCACAATAATTATATCTGGGTAAATGTTTCTCACCGGGATATTTAGCCCATGGAGTTCCTGGTAATTTTCCTAACGAAGCAGCGATATCACCCCCACCTGTCTTTGTTGGAATAAATTTATATTTCTTGGTACCACATTTCACACACTTACCTGTAAGTGCTCTTCTTTTATTTTTTGTTGTTATTGTTGTTAATTCAGTAGTAGGTGTAGATGCTCTGCATCGAACACAATATAGACTCATATTATTAATTATATGGATATAATTGACTTTTCAGCGACATGAAAACAAGAACCAGTAAAGCACCATCCAGCGCTTCCAAATTCTATCAGAATGATTATAATAGGCCCATCTGGAAGTGGGAAGACGCAATTATTGCTCAATCTAATAATGAGATGGCTGAAGTGGGATAAATTATATTTGATAGCGCCATCTGTAGATGATCAGCGATGTTACGAAGTAGTTAAAGATTTTAATGAAAACGCAAAATTATTGCATGAAGGCAGTGTCATAGACTTTATTACTGATATTGATGAAGCACCATCTGTAGATGATCTAGATGGATTCATTAATAATTTAGTAGTGTATGATGATGTTATGCTGGACAAACAATCAAATCCAGCTAGAATATTTTCTCAAGGTAGACATAAAAACACAGACGTGATTTATGTTACACAGCGTTATACACAAATTCCAAAAGTGATCAGGGATAACTGTAACGTTTTAGTTGTGTTCAACGGAGTTGATAATCATACGCTGCAAAATATTTATTATACTTGGTGTTCAGGTGACATGGACATGAACAAATTTAAAAATTTCTTTTCAAAAGCACAAGCTGCTCCCTTTGGTTTTGTAACAATAAATTTACATGATCCAAGGTCAAGATATCGTAACGGACTTGATACAATTTTTGGATAAAAACTATAGCAGCAGAGAGGGTGGACGACATACGCGTAGTGACCAGATTGTGAAAAAATCAGAAAAAATCTGGTCAATTAGAGAAGTTTTTACTGTTAAGCCAAAAACTTTTTTTTCAGCCTTCGTAGGAACCCTTAAATTTCAAAAATAAGGTCTCTAAAAAGTTGTAGGGTCCACCCTCTCTGCTGCTAGGCTATCTCATAGACCAAATGGTCACCACTAGTTGATTATTTAAGAATATGACTGCTGTAGTGTTGAGCTGATTTTAAGTGAAATTTTATTAACTTTGTTATAGAAAATAACAATATTTGCAAAAAGTACATATACGATATCCCAATATCAATGTATATCAATATGCAGAAAAGAGTTATTTCCCTTGAATTATAAAAGCTCATTTACTTGCTTGTTAAATTTTTCATGGAGTAGGAGGGTCATGATTGTAAATGTTTTATTTCTGTTCATTGTGAATACAAGCAGTGTTCTGTGATACCAGTCTATGTTATGAAATATACAATTTTTTTCACTCTGCGAGTTTAATCAATCAATCTAGCATGACTTTTACAGGAACCAAAGCTTAACTTATTGTTGAATTCTTCATATATAGACAAATATACTGATCAGTTTCATGATCAGCTGTAATCTATAATCCTTTAAACTTTTGATAAATGGGTGTTTGGAGCCTTCTTCCTGTGATTTTACTTTTAGTTTGAGTAACAATTATGTTGATTTCTCTCCCTGGCAGAAGAGGAATAAGAAGACAATTTAATACACTTCTTTCTCATTTTATTAATTTTATATCCATTTTGTATCATCATTTATTATAGTACTATTTGGTTTCAATCAAACTTTCAGTTTTTAAACTTTGTTTTCTAATGATTGAATAATGTTCCTCTTTTTACAGTTTTTCCACATTCACAAGTAATTATTTTTTTCTTGTATTCTCAGATTTTGTCATTTCATCCATTACAATATCAGTCTGATTTAGCATTGCACAAGTTTCATAACTTTTAGACAATGTCACCGTATTTCAACATTCAGTTTTGTCAATAGTCTTATTTAGACCAGAACTGTAACCTGTAAAATTCTCACTCATTTTATTTTACATAATTTATTTTCCATTTGAATCTGACACTGTTAAGTGTTCACCAAATTCATTATTCTATTCACAGTATTTAAAGATTTTAGATCAGGAATAATTTACTTTTGTGGGACCCACAATGACTTAGTGGTTAGCATGGCACACTCATGATCAGAAGGGCATGGGTTCAAATCCTACAACTGGGATTAGCTTAGGTCAGTTACCATGGTGTGTTGCTGGGCAAGGGACTTTACTCTAATTGCACTAAACAACCAACTTGTGTTGCTGTTCTGAAAAGCACCAAATGAAAACTTTTTTGCCAGCTCAGACTTCTTAAAATACTGTGAAACACTTAAAATTTATTGGGTTTCAACTTTTGTGGATGAGCTAGACCAAAACTTTTAAGTCACAACAAAATATCAACCAAGCCGACATTCACCAATTATCATAACTCTAACCTGCTCCTTTCTATGTTTTAATACAGTTGCTAGCAATAGTGCTGGGACAGAGATATACATTACAATAAGTACATAAAGGACAATAAAACAACCAAATTATTACAATTTAATTTGAAATCAAAATTTCATGTTCAATAAAACTCGTGTAAGGTTGTAATGACTCTACCTGATTGTAATATATGCTGGTTTACTCATTGTCCTTCTTTATTTCCCACAGCACGTATTATTCCCATTTATATATATCCATTTTTGCACATATCAACCATTAAATATGCAACTATCTGTTAAGTCCAGCCCTTTCAAAGCCCACTTTGATCAAGTCTCTCCAAAATGCTACTTTGCCAAGTGTGCAGATAAACTACTTAGTGCAAATTGGCTTAAGGATAGATGTTTTCAAGTCACCCAAGACCTGATCTCAATCTGCATCTCCACTGTCTGTATCTGTGTGGTTTATGTTCTGAGTATTTTGTAACAGTTCTCTTAGTACCAGCCATCACAAAATATGCATATTAATAACACCGGTATTCATCCTAACTCTACAGATGCAATCTTGGACAACAAGATCAAGGTCACCCAGCAACAAGGGGCTCCCATGGTATGATTTTGAAGGTTTGTTTTGAGTCAAAGAAGTTTAAAACAACTGGCATTGTTCAGGAATCTAATCCCTAATTGTTGAGAACATACATTGATAGCAGTCTCTAAGAACACACATCAACCTAATTAGGATTAGAATAATGGTATTAAATGTGTTAACTTATTCATGTGTGGAAAAAGAAGTGGGCATTTTCTATAAGATGTCCACAGTTATACTATATGTTAGCAATGAGTAATGTAATTAATATCCTTAAACACTGCAGTATAGATTTCTCTATCTGCTTGCAAATATGTAGAAATGAATGTCGATATAATCATTTACAGAAACATAAACATCGTCTTTTTTTTAATGATCCCCAAAAATAAGTACCCAAGAATTTTACCCAAATTATGAAATTTGCAACTCACATAAATAAAGTATTTTCAGAGTAACAAAATTATAACATACTGAACCTATTTTCCTCCAAAATACGTATAATGTTCATTCCTAAGAATATTAAGAAATATCCAATACTGTTAGTGGAGATAATGGAACTTGAATTATTGTCCAAAATTATATTATATTACCAACAGATATGTAACAAATTTTCAAGCAGTATTATTTCTATACATAAGATGTCACAAAAATTGTCCTTCATAATAATTCGTTTGATTTTATTCTGAGATAGTTCTTTGAACGTCAAAGAAATCAGTTTGATGTCTTCTATTTATTTTATTGACATACTATTTTCATTAATCTTCCAACAATTAAACTAATCCTCATATCCCTTCTATCTAACTGTCACATTTTTACCATTAATTGTTTTCATTATTTTTCATTTTCTTCCCTAAAACTTTTCATCTTGTTTGTCATATGGAAACAACACCACATAAAATATTCCCTGAATATTTTCCCCCCTTAAATTATTTTCATCACTGTAAATATTTTTCTGTAATAGTGTTTTGAAAAGAAAAGATAAATATATTATGATATCCTACCTGTTTTGCCTATTTTATATTTATAGTTAGACATTTCCTATGCTGAGAGCAAAATGTCAGAAAAATTTAAATGTGAATCAGGAAATCATTTTCTTTTTCATATAAAAATATTGGGATTGTTTCTCAGCTGACTTTATATGAAAGTTTCAAAACATTAAAACTTAAGAGGCATATGGAAAGTTTTAATAATGATTTCTATTTCTGCTCTGGTAATGTCAACTCTAGATAAATTGTCAGGTATTACATAAACATTTACCATTTAATTTATTCTGTAAAAGCACACAAGCCAGTCCCTGTCAATTCCAAGAGCAGGCATCCCCTGAGAAATGTATATAGATTTAATTCTCTTTCTTATGAACCGCTCCAGTGGCCTAGTGGTTAGAGCGTCTGCCTCGGATGCGAAAGGTCGTGGGTTCGATTCCTGGCCGAGTCATACCAAAGACTTTAAAAAATGGTACTAAAAGCTGCCTCGCTTGGCACTCAGCATTAAGAGGTTAATGTTAGGACTGGTCGGCCTGGTGTCAGGATAATGTGACTGGGTGGGACATCACGCCACGTCTACAGCATGATGCCCCAGTGCTAGACATCACTATAAACTGTCACACTGCAGACATAATAATAATAATAATGCTTTATTTATTGAGGGTGACTCATTAAAGATAGCTATAATTACTGTTTATTTTAACATGTTTAGTATTAAAATACTAAATTCCATTATCTATTTGAAACACTTACATGCTCATGATATCTCTTCTTAAATACTGTAATATTTTCAGCAGATTTTACATGTAGTGGAAGCTTGTTCTACAGAACTGTACCAGAGTATTGGAAGCTCTTTTTAAATTGCTCTGTTCTTGGTTTTGGTGCTAGAAGGTTTCCATGGGATATTGATCTCAACTGGTATTGTGTTGAAAAAGGCCTGAATAAGTCCTGAAGATACTCTGGTACACTTCCATGTAGACATTTATATAAAAGAACTGCCTTGTGAAAATCTATCCTGTCATATATCGTGAACCATTTGAGTTCTGTAAATAATGCTTTTGAGGGATGATCAAAAGATGCATCTAAAATTACACATGCTGCTCATTTCTGAAGTTTATAAATCCTGTCAAGCTCAGATTTAGCACAGTTTCCTCATACATTTGAACAATAATCCATTGTTGGAAGAATATATGACTTGTAGTATAGATTGCGAGTTTCCATAGGTAAATATTTCTTGATTCTGCTGAGTAGGGCAGTTTTGGATGATAGCGTTTTACAAAGCTTATCAATATGGTCATTCCATAATAAAGTATTATCTACTGACACACCTACAAGCTTTTCATGTTTGACATTTTCTAATGGATGATTATTTATTGCAAAAGATAGTTCTGGGTTCCCTGACTTGTGTAGCTTTTGTGATGTCCCCAAAATCGTATGTTTTGTTTTACCTTCATTAATTACCATCCTATTTTGTTGTGCCCAGTTTTAGACTCTAATAAGGTCTGAGTTTAATCTCATTTGGATAACTTCAGTATCAGAACTAGATGTATACAAGGTTGCATCATCTGCAAACAAATCTGTATTTGTGGATTCATTATTTAATGGTAGATCACTGATATAGATAAGGAAGAGAGGGCCTAAAACTGAGCCTTGAGGGACCCCTGAATGAATAGTGCGAGTTTGAGAGCTAATATTGTCAATGCAAACTTGTTGAGACCTTTAATTTAGGTATGATCTAAACCATTTTAAAGAAGGATTGTCAAATCTGTAACAGTTCAACTTTTTGCAGCAGTATTTCATGATCAACAAAGATCAAAGGCTTTCTTGAAGTCAAGGAAAACAATCCCAGTCATATGCCCATTATCCATTTCCTTCAGCCAAAGATCAATTAATTTGGTAAGTTCTGTTTGGCACGAGTGGTACTTTCTAAATCTTGATTGTGCTTTATGAAATAGAAAGTATGTTTCAAAATATTTATAGACCTGAATGGCTACTTACTTTTCAAATAATTTTGACAATACAGGTAGAATTGATATTGGTCTGCAATTCCCTGGATCCTCCTTTTCTCCTTTCTTAAAGACAGGTGTGACTTTTGCACATTTCAGTGTTTCTGGAAAATTACCACTCATTATACTTAAGTTTATGATATGCGTTAATGACTTTGTTATTACTGGTGCAGCAATTTTAAGAATTCATGGACCAATACCATCCAATCCAGAGGATTTATTAATATTCACCTTAATTAGCATATCAAAAACATCAGCTTCACTAACATTAGCTATTGAGATATAATTATCATCTGGAATTTTAGCTCTTATAAATGATAGAAGAGCATCAAGTTCAATTGGGATGTTAGTCTGGGTCTGAATACTGTTACTGGAGATGCTTATAAAGAAATTGTTGAACATTTCCACAATGTCTTATACAGATGTTACTATATCCACATTTTGCTTATGTCTAATGAGAAAACAACTGTTCTTGGGTGGGTTCAGCTCTTTTAGATACATCCACAATGTCTTAGTACTCTTACTTTCATCAACAGCCTGTTGATAGTAGTTCTCTTTTGCCTTATCTATCAGGTGTTTAGTTTTATTCCTCCACTTTCTATAGGTTTTCATGTCTTTTTTCTTGTAGAAATTATCTCTTAGGTGCCTAGCCTCATTGATCTCAAGGGTAATCCACTTGGGTGTAATTTGGTGTTTAACCCTATTTGTTTTAATTGGGGCATGCTTGTCTAAGGCTGCATTGAACGTCTGATACCATTTGTCTAAAGCAGTGTTGACATCAGCTATATTGCAGACTGATTGGAAGGGTTTGCAAACTAAATCATTTAAGGACATTTCCTCATCAAACTGTTTAAAGTCCCTGTATTGTATTTCGATGTGTTGACCATTTTTAGATGATTTCGGAACATGTCTAGTTATACAGACTGGGTAGTGGTCACTCAGTGAGTACACTGGCACAATAATTTCACTTATGTTATCAGGTTTATTAGTACAGACATGATCAATGATAGTAGCACTTTTATCTGTTACTCTTGTTGGGGTGTTAATTAACTGAGTAAAGTTGTAAATTTCAGAGTTGTAAAGTTTTAAATGTAAACATCATAGCGATATGACTGAAAAATTGTTAAAGCTACATTAAAAATCGAAATCACACACACACTTTTTCTTATGGTTAACTGCACAGGCTGTGATGTCAAAGTACCCTAGCATAAATTAGCCAGAGCCACAGGATTGCATGCTGTTGAATACAGCCCCACCAAGTCCATAGGCAAAATGAAATTGTAAGATATACCATGATTTATTAGCCTATACACAAAGGGTATCCCTCAGACAATGAGGTATGCAGATGGCCAACAGTGTACATGCAGTTTTCCCCATTCATTCAAGACCCTAATCACAATCAGACTATCATCCCTCATAGAATGAGGAATGCTGATGGCCAAATGTGTACATGTAATTTTCCCCATTTATTCGAGATGATAACCACAATCAGACTGCCATACCAAAGAATGAACCTATGAGAAATGATAATTGCCCCACTTAAATACAAGAAATAACAGTGCCAGTATTCACATCTTTCAGATAGTGAGAACAGATAGTTAACTGGTCAGAATGCACAACAAGAAAAATACAATTGTAACCGTACAATGTACTGTGTTGTATACACCTGTAAGTGTACAATGTACTGTGCTACATATATACAATTGTGCCAGTACAATGTACTGTGTTGTAAACTACTGTACCTGTACATGCACTGTGTTGTGTGCAATTTCCTGATCATTCACATGCATAACATGAAAATTTTTCTAATCATTTTATCAAGGTAGCCTCAAATATACATGAAATTAGTGGCTGTATGTTTGTGAAGCATCTAAGCTCACTAGTAACAATGTTCATTTTGATGGAGGCTGTCTTTTGAAGTGAGTGGTAGCTTACAAATATACCATTTGTTTGACTGGGTAGTACCTTTACAAAATGCATATGAAATTCAGAAAAACACAATTGCAGTGTAGACACAACTCTAATTATGAAATAGTAAGTTTATATATATATATATATATATATATATATATATATATATATATATATATATATATATATATATGTAATGGCTGTGTCCATAACTCTCACAGTTCTCTTACCATCTGGAACAGTCACTGTGACGCTCTTTGAAAATTCACTATTGCCTTTAATATTCCATGAATACATTCTGTATTGGTAAATTCCTGGGATTACAGGCTTGGTAACATTAACAAAGAAAGTTCCATTTTTAAATTGGTTTTGCCTTTCAGTTTCCAGCAGTTTTGTAACACTGATATTTTGCCACACACAACCAGAATCTGCTCCAGACTTCTCCTCAATGACAAAAGTCTGAGACAGTCCTCCATTGAAACCGGGATCAAATGCAGCTCAATCAGGTTGCCTATAAATCTGTTGAAGTAAAATCGCAGTACAACAGAAGGAGGACCTATTTAAAGAAAATAAAAGAATGAGAAAAAAAACCCACTTAACATTATAGATCTGATAAAAGTTAAATCAGTGAGAGAAAGAGAAACTTGAAAACTATGGTAACCAGTATAACTAATATAAACTTTTGCATTTATCTGTTTATTTTTCTTCCATTCCTTGTACCATTCAGACAAGTTTTTTTAAATGGACAATGGTCTTACTCCTAAATAAATGATGTAATTCAACCGGACAATTGCCTTGTTCTGATTTGCAGTATAGAAAAATCATTATTCCATTCTTTTTTTAAAAAATGTTTATCTTGTGATGAAAGGGAAAAAAAATCTTAGAAAGAACATTAATATTCTAGCCCCACACATTAAGTGGAATTTCCTGTACAGTTCACATGTACTCAGAATTGAACTAATTCAAAGTTGTGTACATTCAGCCTTGTGATTGTGCCATTACAGCATCAGGATTAATCATGGGGTTCACATTTCTGTGTAAATTCAGTGTTTACTGTTTGTTTGGTTGTGTTTCTTTTAAAAGAATAAGCAGTTGTCCATTTGGAATTGAGTTGTCCATATATCAGAATATTACTTTTTCTTTGGAACAAAAGGACACATTTATGCTGTTCAAGGGAAGCTCAGTAAGGTCTGTCTCTCATCATGTCCATCAAGAAGTTTCTTTAGATTTCTTTGAATGACGTAAAAGCATAAAATTATTGCAAGAGAGGTTGATCAACCTTTTCTAAATATACATCACAGTATTGAATACACAAAACTTTTAAAATTATTTTTTTATTATCCAATATATGATCGAAATAAAGATCACTGATATTTCAAATGGTATCTGGTTGTCAATCACTCCATATGTCTCAATCTTTCCATGGGTGGTTTTCAGTCATTGGTTGTTAAACTGTCAATTAGTAATGACAACCAGCCCCTCCATGGTGGAGTTGCCATCAGAGTGCCTGCCAAGGCATGGCAGTGATTTGTAGGAATTGTGCCCTCCACCACAGAGTGTTAATGCAGAATGAAAGTATATTAAGGATCAAGTCCCCCAATTCAAAGTGTAGAGTTTCAAAAACTGTTCAAGTTGTACTGTATGACATAAGCTACTTCTGCAAAAGACTGTACTGATGAACTAAAACAGTTGATTCAAACAAAGTTTGTTATATTTTTATTGGTTAAGTACAAGTGAACTGCAAGTTAAAGCTTTACTGCAAATTATATTATAAATCCAAGAAAAGATATGGCAAGTATCACTTCATGTACCCATATGACAATCATCACTTGAAGTACACATATTACAGGCATCACTCCAAGTACCCATATGACAAGCATCACTCCAAGTACCCACATCACAAGCATCACTCCAAATACCATATTACAAGCATCATTCCAAATACCCATATCACAAGCATCACTCCAAGTACCCACATCACAAGCATCACTCCAAGTACCCACATTACAAGCATCACTCCAAGTATCATATCATAAGCATCACCCCAAGTACCCTTATGACAAGTGTCACTCCAAGTGCCCATATGACAAGCATCATTCCAAGTATTCATATTACAAGCATCACTCCAAGTAACCATATTACAAAAGCATCACCCCCAGTACCCATATTATAAGCGTCATTCAAAGTACCCATATTACAAGCATCACTCGAAGTACCCATGTTACAAGCATCACCCCAAGTACCCATATCACAAGCATCATTCCAAGTATCCGTCTTACAAGCATTACTCCAGGTGCCCATATGACAAGCATCACCTCATGTACCCATATCACAAGCATCACTCCAAGTACCCATATGACAAGCATCTCTTGAAGTACCCACATCACAATCATCACTTCAAGTACCCATATCACAAGCATCACTCCAAGTACCCATATGACAAGCATCTCTCGAAGTACCCATATCACAAGCATCACTCCAAGTACCCATATCACAAGCATCTCTCGAAGTACCCATATCACAAGCATCACTTCAAGTACCCTTATGACAAGCATCACTCCAAGTACCCATATGACAAGCATCACTCTAAGCACCCATATCACAAGCATCACTCCAAGAACCCATATCACAAGCATCTCTCGAAGTACACCTATCACAAGCATCACTCCAAGTACCCATATTATAAGCATCACTCCAAGTGCCCATATTACAAACATCACTCCAAGTATCCATATTACAAGCATCACTCAAAGCACCCATCAAGCTTTAGTAGCTACAGGGCAATCTACTTGAAAATTTTATTGACCATTCCAAACTTTAGGTCTCCGAACCATATTGATTTGGTGGCCATAAACACTGACAGCCAAAATGTATTGAGCAGGGAATTTATGGTTGAAGATGAGAGGAAAAAAGGTTTAGTTAAAGCAAATTAAAGAGGAAGTACAAAAGAATTAAATAGTTAAGCCTATAATTACTAACCTATCTAGATTTATGAGAGCTGTCAACAGTTATCATTTGCTTCAACCTTAGACCCGCCACTGAAATTTACTATTTGGAGCTCTCTAAACTGTCTCTACATACATGATGTAATACCTGGCCTCACAATAAATTATAAGGGGCCTTAATCTTGATACAAGTAATACCTAGCCTTATAATCACAAATAATGGGTCTTATGTTAGTACATGTGCTGCCTGGCCTTATAATCACTAATAAAGGGCCTTATGTTAGTAATGTGTTGCCTGGCCTTATAATTACTAATAAAGGGCCTTAATGTTAGCACATGTACTGTCTGGCCTTATAATCACTAATAATGGGCCTTAATGTTCATATATAATATTTCTTATTATATTTTAATAAAGGTTCAGCCATACCTACATCTGAGGAAGTATCACTGACATTAATATTACTGCTGACTCTATTTTACATTAATGTTTCCATGTCAACATTTTCCCAGAACTCTACATGAAGCTAATTCCATGTGTAACATGTTAAAATAGTCACGTTAAATAGGCTGTAATTAGGATGTCTTAAAATAGTCAAATGAAATAGGCAGTATTTTTGATACTTTAGAATACTTATTTAAAAAGGCAGTAAACAGAATGTGTTAGAATGGTCACTTTAAATAGATTTTAAGCAGGATATATTAGAGTGGTCACTTTAAACATACTCTAAGCAGGATGCATTAGAATGGTCACTTTAAATAGACTGTAAGCAGGATGCATTAGAATGGTTACTTTTAACAGGACTAGTCACATGGGATAATGGCATCTTAATGTACAAACCAGGAGTCTCTCAACTGAAAACATAAAACATGGCAATGTACTTGTAACTAAAAATACTGATGTTATCTTTTGAGTTACTGGATTATGATTCTGAAGGTCTCTAACAGGCAACTAGATGACCATTTTCATTCACTAAAATTAAACAGTAATCATTTTTTTTAAAAAACACAACACCATACAGCTATATTTAATAGCATACTTAAATTTGACTGACATAACATTTTACCATTCTCACCACCTAATCAAGACCTCAAGTTACAAATACACTGATTTTAATCATATGTGTGTGTGTGTGTGTGTGTGTGTGTGTGTGTGTGTGCTTTTCAAGGTCCAAATAGTTTGCAACATCTGTTTACCAGCAATTGACCTTAAAAATATCCCTATGTTAGATGACAAGGTATTATGAACACAATGGTTGTTCGAATCCTAGATGAGAAAACTTACTTACCAGCAGGTCAACTTAAGGTACAAAAAGAAAACAAAATTTGCTAAATTTATCTTAACATAGAAGTTGACTACATCCAAAACTTTGTATCAACAACTATTTTCTGTAGAATACCAATGTAGTATACAACTATTTGCTGTAGAATATTAATGAAGTCTGCAACTATTTTCTATAGAATATTAATAAAGTCTGCACTATTTTGTCTACACTATTTTCTGTAGAACATTAATATTGTCTACAACTTTTTTTTATAGACTATTAATGCAGTCTACAGTATTTTTTAAAGAATATTAATGTAGTCTACAAATATTTTATATAAAATATTAATGTAGTCTACAAGTATTTTCTATAGAATATGAGCATAGTCTACAACTATTTTCTATAGAATGATAATGAAACCTACAAATTATTTTTTCAATAGAATATTAATGTAGTCTTCAACTATTTTCAACATAATATTAATGTAGTCGAGCACTATTTTCTATAGAATGATAATGAAATCTCCAACTACTTTCTATAGAATGATAATGAAATCTACAAACTATTTTCTATAGAACAATAATGAAATCTACAACTACTTTCTATAGAATGATAATGAAATCTACAAACTGTTTTCTACAGAATGATAATGAAATCTACAACTACTTTCTATAAAATTTTAATGTATCTACAAGTATTTTCTATAAAAGATTAACATAGTCTACAACAATAAATCTAAACATTAGACTGAAAGAGTGAGATAATTTTGATATGGGGACTGATAAAGGTAAAATATATCATGCTATTTAGTTTTCACCAAAAAACATTTTATCAATATATGAATATAGTTTTAAATAAATAAATAAAATAAGTAAATATCAAAGTCATCTGTTAAATTATTTCAAATGTAAGTTACATGAGCTATTTGTACCTCCTAGCAAACTTTTTCATACTATATCATTTTGTAATGAAAAATATAAACATAATACAGTTTAGTGCTGAATATTGTAAAATGAACTAGAACATTTTGCTGGATGATGGAACAAAATGAAACTGTAATGTTTCAGCATTAGATATCTGAGGTAAATGCTGTACCATAATTTGGATTGAATGTTCTGGATGTCACATTCAGTTCACTTCTTCCTAATTTAAATTTAAGTGGGAGTAAATTACCCTGGAAGAGCAGATTTTTAATTTATACATATTCGTCTAACAGCATACAAATTTTGTGCATTGAAGATATTTGTCCTGTAATAGTGTTGTAAAGACAATAAACATTTTTCTTGCCATGTCAATGTTTGATATGTATTAGTATTTCTAAATGCAATATGAGTTTTCTTACCAAATGCATCAAGCTGGAAACTAAAGACAGTTTTGCCTATACTGTTCCTCAGCTCCAATATGTAGCTGTCAAAATCTCCCTCTGTTAAGCTCTGGATGATAAGTAGTGTCTTTTGAGCCTTCAATTTAACAATGCTGCCATAGAATGTATAATTTATTAAATCTCATATAAGAAGAGTCATGGTTCTGCTGTTGTTAATTATTTCTGTTCCATTTCTCTGAATGACAAAGCTCTCTATAACTGGATTGCTGTAGAATGGGATGGATATGTTGACAGACATACCAATTTCTCCAAAGAACATAACATTGTCATCCAGTATGTTTGGCATTCCTGAAAATAAATATTAAAAAGTTGGAAATTGGCATGGGGAAAAAGAAAGTTTTACATTTTAACCTAAAGTATGGTCTAACTCAGGTGACAATGAAATACAAACAAACAGACACACAAATATGACAGAAGTCAAACAATAAATATTAAAATGTTTGGCACAGAGAAGAAAAATATCAAGATAATTAAAGGCTTAAACTAAATGAAAAGAACAAACTTCTGTATGGTTGTTTAAAAGGTCTATCATCATTGAGTACTATCTTATGCTTGATGAAGTCCGTCTTCCCCATGTCTGTGAGCCCCTTCAAAAATACGCAGTCCCATTTACCCAATACTTGTCTGAGTCTATCCAGTTGCTCTAGGGTCAGATTTTCCACATTGATCTTAACCTTCAGATCTTCCACAGTAGAACATAAACTGTTCTCTGACCTGCTGGGGGAAAGATCAGAGGCTAAGTGGTCAACCACTTTGACTTCACTTATGAGACACACATCAGACTTGGGCCTCATTGTCACACATTTGGCAGAAGTATTGCAAAGTTTGACCTGTACTTTGGAATGTAAGCACTGTTGATTAACCCTGATTACTCTTGGACAAACTGTAAAATGTTCAGAGTTTCCTAAGTTCTCTGTAATAGCTTCTGTTATAAGAGTATCAACATTGCGGGCAATGCCGTTGATAGTAATAGTTTCATATGGCACAATGTTGACAGTACATGCATTGGTAGATTTGACTGTAAATGACTTATACTCAATGCTATCCATAGCGATCTTCCATGTATCTAAAATTCTATCCATAGGAGGATTATCAAGCATGTAATCCTGCATAAACGAATGACATTTGTTCCTATAACTACAGGACAGGTATGGTTGGACTCTCTATCCGGTACCACTAAAATAGGGACACTAAATTCAAAATCACACAAAAACGGCATTAAAGTTGGATACTCAATGTATCCTAGGTAAGTGAGAAGAGAACCATCTACAATAGTGACTTTGAGACCCAGTGACTCAAAAGAGTGAAGTACTGACTTATCACTAAGTTAGAAATAAAAACTGTTTGATACAGTAGTCACCATGGACCCACTGTCAATAAGGGCCGTGAACGGGATATTGTTTAAATAAACAATACTAATGTTGGAAGAACCAACCAAACACTGAAATAGCATATTCTGGCCTTTAGGATGGTTACCTGTCCCCATTTGGCCATCTAAAGATGCTGTTACTCTTTTTAAATGATGGTCCTCTACCATAGCCACACCATCAGTTGATGTTATCTCGATTTTGGTTTCCCCAATTTCCACGGTAGTTGAACTGGATACTACTACTGCCGTAGCCTGGGTTATTGCTGTTGTCGCTTTGGCCCTGTTTGTTTTTGTTACTCTTCCCTCTGTTCATTTCCATCAGTTCTCTAAGGAGTAACGACTGTTCATTCAGCTGTTTAGTAAGAGCGTTGATTTGTGATCCCAATCTCTCCTCTGTGTGCTGGATCCTTGAATGGAAAGCTTCCTCTAGCTCATGTATCTTGTGTCTGCCATCTACAATGGGCTGGTGGTATACCTTTTTAGCTGGAATTGGGCCAGTTCAGCTGCTTGTTGGCCATATTAATCTCTCGCAATAATTCACCATAGTTAGAGATGGTGTCGAACTTATGGCAAATGTAGCTCTTCAGGAGGTCACTCCTCAGTGAAAACCAAAACTTCTATCTGAGGAAGCCATCTTTATCCTCTTTACTGATGTGGCCCACTTCGATTTCAGTTTGTAGAAGTGTTTCCAGTCTACAACTGAAAGTAGTCACTGATTCGGCTTCTCTTTGGAAAAAGTTAAATAATTCTTGCATGATCATGTCTTGAGTTGACATGTGACCAAAGACAGTATCTAAGCGCCTCAATATGGCTTCAGTGGATGCTTTCTTGCCTAATGCTATGACGGTATGTCTCGTCCTGCCTCATCGAGACCGTATGAGAGCCTGAATCATAATAGCCAGAGGATAATCAGGTAGGAGAAATTTTACCTCTAATCTCCACTTGTAGTATGTGATGTCACCTTTCTGTATTGGCTTGTCCACTGAAAAGAATGGGATCTTGGGTACTATGCTAGAAGTGAGCACCATTTCATTTTGCACTGAATGTATGTGTAAAGTTTACAGCTATCCATGTACCTGAAAAGAAGTAGTGATTAAAAAAAACATGTGCTAAAGGATGGAAGGATATGGACAAGAGACCATCCCACATTGCTCTGGTCTACGGAACTATTTATATCATTAAAGATTTTGGGTTTTGTTGTAAACAAATGAACAGGGCAAGTAAGTGCTATTTGATGTTTATGACTGATGTATTTTTAGTACTAGAGATACTCATAGTTTGGAATATGATTGCATGTAATACATTAACAAGAATTATTATCTATAAAGTTAACCCAGCTCAATTTCAGTCTTGAAAACTTTCACTCCTATACAGACCTGTGATAAAAACAACTTGCTGAGAGGCAGATTTTTTATTGGATGTAGAAGTGGTCTCTCAAGACATATTTTTGTCTTTAATATTAATTTGCCAGAAAATTACTACAAATGCATGTTTCATGTTAACTTCATTAACAAAGCTTAACTCTTAAATGCTAGCACTCCATAAACTTTGATCATGGTATATATATATATATATATATATATATATATATATATATATATATATAT
>JAECUM010034818.1:0-34866 GCA_016617855.1 Megalonaias nervosa
GCCAGTAGCTTCTCGTGGGTCGGTGGTTCTTTCCGCGGATTTCCCGGTTTCTTCCTCCACCATTAATACTGGCCGCCATGTATAGCCTATCGTGCGCTGAAAAATGGCGTTAAGCCCCACAACAACAACAACAACAAATCTGATTCACAAGCTATTACTACTGTGCACCCCTGGAAGACATACTGCATTTTACTAAGTGAAAGCAAGTTTTGGAGTGAGAGCCAGTTTGACCACTATTAAAAGCATCATTCATGTACAAGTAATTACCTTCATTAACCATTAAAAGCATCATTCATGTACAATTACCTTCATTAACCATTAAAAGTATCATTCATGTACAAGTAATTACCTTCATTAACTATTAAAAGCATCATTCATGTACAAGTAATTACCTTCATTAATCATTCAAAGCATTCATGTACAATTACCTTCATTAACCATTAAAAGCATCATTCATGTACAAGTAATTATCTTCATTAACTATTAAAAGCATCATTCATGTACAAGTAATTACCTTCAGTAACCATTAAAGCTGTGGCCTCATATAAAATGAATGATGTTCACTCATCTAAATCCTATAATCATTCACACATACAATACAAAGTTGACTTGCTGAAGATAACCTATTACAGAATACAATGTATAGTCATCAATATGGAAAGATTAAAAATAAAGGAAAAAAAAAAATATTACTGCTAACAGAACTGGTGATGAAGAGCTGTATATAGCAAGGGAAAATAATCTATGTGGGCAAAAGATAAACACAATTATGCATCTTACATCTATGTTTGTAATGCAAAAAAAGCAAGAAATATTTTTCAATAAGAGTGCAGTGCTTATTAAGATGTATCCCATCAGCATGCTTTGATATAAGATGGAATGTATGTACACTATATGCAAAACCCTATATAGTCATGTGCCAAATCTGAAAACAACTAAGCCAGTAAAATGTGAAATGAACGTCACAGCAACCATTTGCTGCAGGGTTGTGGGACTATAACAGAGATGCATTCAACCATCCAGTTTGATGAGTCTAGCATAAGCAAAATCTGCAAAATAAACTCAAAGCAAAAAATTTAAACAATCTGCAAAGCAGGAAATATGGATCATGGTGACATATCTTTGTGATAGGGAATCCCTATATTATTCACCAGTCTGCATCCTCTCACAAAGTTTCAGGACTGACATGCTTACTTATTGTTAATATGTTTGATGAAGGCACTAGTACTGAAAGCATTGGCAATAAATTTGGTAAAATTAATGAAGCCATTATGCTCAAAGTGACCACATTGGGTTTAGAACCCATTCAATATGTAGCCCCTAAGAAACATAATGAAACACAAGACATTGGCTTAAATTTAGTTTGGGGTCAATGTAAATAACTTTCAGCTATTTCTAACCAATCAGCAATTTTCCCATTGATAAGTTCCCTTCCGTATGCTCTCTAGAAACATGGATTCGGAGCATTTCAAACTGATTTTATACACATTTCTGAACTTTTCCAGATGCAAACATTTTTGATGAAAACTCTCTTATGCATAAAAACAAGAGATCGATATGGACCCAATAATATTCCGCTTGGGAGTTGATATATGACAGCTATTTAATACCAAGTAATGAATTAAACTGTACAAAGGAATAAAAGCTTCTATTACATATAGTTTATACAATGTGTAATGTAAGTTCACTAGACTTTATAGCAAAGTGAGCTAATAACCAACCTTCTGCCTCCTCTTTCTCCAGCATGTCTTTTAAAAATTCTTGTTTGGCCTGGACAAGACATTCTTTAAACTTCTCATAGGTGTTCCCATCTCTGTGCTTAACATGTTTAATCAGCTCCCTTATCTTGTCAGAGTCTAGTTTTTGGTCCTATAGAATCATAGAAAGGAACAGCTACCAGTACATATTTTTCAATTAGTCATTTTAAACAGGAATAGACTTAAAAGCTAAAGTAATATAAATCAGATCATTGTTTCACCAGAGTAACTAAAGTGTGATTTTAAACTCAAGTCTAGAATTTGACAATCCCAACGACTGAAATATATCTGACTTACAACAGACCAGGATATCTTGATCTTGGGTTTCTACTGTCAAGGATATCTTGATCTTGGATTTCTACTGTGTTCCAAGTTACAGTATGGCCAAAGCAAACACTGTGCCTTGAGAACAAGCCTGGTTTGAGCGTGGGAGTAAGGAATCGGTCTACATTCATGTGCACAAACCAATGCTGAACAAGGACAGGGGCTGTTACAACCTGCCTCATATCTGGGACAATCTGTTAACATTGCTCACCATTCCATCGAGCAATGTTAACAGTCATCAGAGATTAAACCAGTCTGCTGATCAAGTCCTTAGCGTGAGGATGAAAGCTTCAGGTTTGCTTTCTCTATATTGTTTTGTATATGTAATTGACAAGTTAAAAACATTATCAAATATGAATAATAATACATCACAGCAAAGCTTTCACCAAAGAATTTGTATATTTTGTTTACATTTTCTTTCCAAACAACATTTTTGGTACACAGTGTAAATAAGAATATCCAACTAAATTTCGATCAATGAAAATGTCACTGTCAATATTTTCATGATTTTGACTTGAACTAGATTCTGCTGGCATCATCCCAATGCTTCTATGCTTCATATTGTTGTACTTGTTTACCAGCAACTGGAAAATGCCTATGTACTTCCTTGTCTGTTTTTTAAAGTGTTACCACATCACATTTTAAGTCTATGACTAAATGTTTTGACAATCATCGATTTGCTCTCATCGAACAAAGAAAATGTATGCATGTTATTTTGCCTGAGGCAGTTTCCAACATATTACTGTTAAATTTGCTGCTAAGATCAAATGAAAGCTTTGCCAGTTTGTGTGATCTTGTAGCTATTTCAAAAACATCTCTGATAGCAGTTCCCATTTTACTTTTGATTGGCAAGCTTCATGTGTTCTTGCTAAAAATATCTATGATATTCAGTGAATACTTAGCACCTCCTGGAATATTCTTTGAGGTCTATCAAATCAAAAAACCAAGTGTCATCAACAGATTCAACAGCTCTGGCAACCACTCTGCATCTAGAATACCATTTCCTAACTGGCTTATACAACTCTTCTAATCAAATTTCAAGCTTATACTTTAATACCATGGTGATCTTGATGAAAGCTTTGTCCAGGCATTCTCTAATTCATTTTGGCTGTACCATGTTGGCTCATCCAGCATGATTTTGTCACAGGGATGTTTTCCTCTCGATGATCTCTGTACCAAGCATGATTTTGTCACAGGGATGTTTTTCCTCTCGATGATCTCTGTACCAAATGTCATACTGCATAATGGTTATTGGATTCTTGGCCAGGCAATGGTTGATCTCAAGCATAAAGTTGCTCATGCAAAGGATTATAGGAACTGGTGTACCAATGTCCTGGCAAAATCCAACCACCTTTGAGTCTTGGAAATGTTCCAATGAGCCTGTACAGGTCAAAGGTACCACTATAAATTATACACCAACTGCAGATGGTGCAGTGTTTAGTTATCATATTGTGCTGAATGCATGTACAAACCAAATACAAAACTTTTCCCACAGTGCCTCTTTAGGTGTCCAAGATAATCACACCATAAGGGAGGTTGTTCCCTTCTGGAAATTCTTTGAATAGCAGGTTGGTCCTTGGCCAAGCATTTTCACAATTCAACTTATGAATTATTAGTTCAAATAAGACTTTTGAAAATGCAATTCTAAAAATGAAATGACTGCTGAATTTAAGTGTTTTTGTTATTCTTCTTTAAACATTCTACTTGACAAATATGAAGCCAAAGGCTTGAAAAAAATAATGGGTCCCATCCAAGCATACATTAGATATGATTGATGGGCAGCACTGAGGCTGAGCATGCATAAACCTACCCAATATGTTCCCAACCTATTATGATGTGCATGATATGTTATAACCAACAAAAATAGTTAAAACAGGACTCATGAAGGGAAACACAGCTGATTTTATTTAACTATGTCACGTGACTTTGTTCCTTTTTAAAGAGCACTTCTCTATCAAGCGCCTGGGTGAAAATGCTACTTTATAAATCCTCAGCCTCCAGCATTCTCCAATAATGCCCACCCCATCCATCACATCTAAAGTATGCATGGATGGTGGCCAATTTAACTTCAAACATTCTAAATGTTTTCTCCTTTTCTCTCGTTATTTCTTCTCTTTTGTATATTGCTAAAGTATATTGTTTGCTTAATTTACCTGCTCTTATTCCTGTTCCATCATGTTTGTAGTTCTCAATTTTGTCATGTATCTCTTTTGCTGTAACTTTTTCATCCTTAGTTGTATTGTCTTGGATTAAAATACAACACTTTCTAATATGTTCCCTTTGTCTCTTTTTAAAGTATAATATTTTGCTGTTATTCTTTTTTCTGTTAAACACTCACATTCTTCTCTATTATATTAAAGCTTTCATTATTATGATACTGCTGTATATTGTTGCTTATTTTTCCATGATATTCTTTTTCTTCTAGTATAGAGTTATTAATTTTACATGTTTTCCTTTATGTGCTGTCTGTAACGTGTTTTATGTACTATTCTCCAACAGTGAGGGACATTTGTAAATTGTGTAAATACTGAATGCTGATCAATTGTTCCAGGAGTCTGACAATGAGTGATGGATATCTGAATGCTGTTCTAGGAGTCTGACAATGAGTGATGGATATCTGAATGCTGTTCTAGGAGTCTGACAATGAGTGATGGATATCTGAATGCTGTTCTAGGAGTCTGACAATGAGCGATGGATATCTGAATGCTGTTCTAGGAGTCTGACAATGAGTGATGGATATCTGAATGCTGTTCCAGGAGTCTGACAATGAGTGATGGATATCTGCAAATTGTGCAAATAGTCAAATCTGATAAATAAGAAAATAAAATGAACCTTACGTGCAACTTGTGTGAATTAAAAAATGATATTATCTTCACTGACCCAGTTTCTTTTGTATTTGACTGGCATAGCAGCGTAAATTCTTCTTCTATTGCTGCTGCCTACAAACTAAAAACAATGTTTCTTCACAGTATATCATTTTTCCAAATACTTTTATTGCACATCAGTTTCCAAAGATATATAATACACCTCAAAGAAGTTTAGTTTCACAACATTACTAACAAAAATGTATTGTGTACCCTCAAGTCTCATCACCTTTGGCTTACTCCTAGTGATGCCATATTGTGATGTGAAATCAGCCATACTTCAAGAAAAGAATTAACAAGACAAAATCATACTAAATGGTCCTCCAAAAGAAGACTAGAAATAAAACTTTTCCTTTTATTTTTGTAATTCTTTATAAATTCTAATTCGACTGTAATTTTATGAAAACAATTATCATGGGTGCATAATGATTATATTGCAAAGAAGATATCACGATTCTGAAAATTGCCAAGTTTTGATGAGATGACAGATCATGTGGTCCTGTTATGCATTACTAGCCAGTCCAGGAATACTAACAGAAAAGTGGTGAGAGAGAGAGACATCAAGCCATACCAGTTTGAATCACTTTTGGATGACTCTGCTATTGTTAACATTGATGATGCAGTTCTATGCAGTCTCAATCTTCAAGTGACAATCAAGGTAACACTTACAGAGTTGGAGGAAAAGTGGCTGACATTAATTAGTTTGTAGATCTACCATCATGATATTATATAAGTATACCTATCATCTAAAAATAGTACCATCTAATAATTTTTGTAAGAGTATGTCCATCATAGTATGATCCACAGGGGACAATGCCATATTTAAATATTCCCAAATAGTTTAAAACATGCTCATAATTAGCAAACTGGGATATGTTGGATTATTTAGTGTGGGACTAATATATTTGTTAGTTTAAGGCCAATAGTTCTGATGAAAAAAGCATTAAAGACATCGTACAATAAAGTTACAGTGGATGAGATGTAGTACAGTTCCATGTCTGTTAAATATGGCAACAGTAACCAATTGTAGTGGCCAATAAATACAAAAATTAGTAGGCATATGAAAATCTTGGTTAAGTTTTCACTTGTCATACTATAATTTTTTTGTTACAGCAGAAAAGTGCAGTTTTAAAATTTTTGATTGAATGAATGTGTTTATATGTAGCTTACTGCCACATCAGCACAATCATAGCCATTGTTCAGAGTTAATAGAATAAGAAGTTCAAGACCTCAGCTGGTATGTGGAGACAAGTTATACATATGTAGTTATTGATTTAACCACTGCATGAACATATCATTTGCTGCTGAAAGAGATCTTTTCACATTGACATTTGTATCCATCATATATTCTAACACAATATGGGACAATTCAATGCATAGAACAAGCTGATGATCAGAGAGGCGCTGTTACCAAGACTAAAATATGATAGCAACAAATTACCCAATGGCATTTTCTGGCACTTATTCTTGCTGTACCATGTGAAAGTGTGACCATGACTACAGATGGAATTTACAGTTATCACAGTTCCAAAGACACTTTTGACTTGGATAATACATTCCCCTTTGCAATGCTGACATACTTTTTTTTAAGTTCAAAGAGATTGCATTCTGAAACAAGGAAATATTTTTCAGCCACTGGCCTAATGTTGTCAAACGGTTGTAGTAACTCAACACAATCATGATCGCTTTCCATGTCTTCCCCATTGCACACTGTACTCTCAGGTACATACCAGTAATCAGAATCTTGATCGGTGTTTGCAGGCCGATCTGAATCTAAACAACTCTCTGGATATTCATCTTCACTTTTATCCCTGCTCAAACAGTATGCATTGGGGGCAGTTTTACATGGCTGCACTGTATTCCAACATCTGACATATGTGTCACTGCCTTATGACTTTATCTTCAGGAACAGAAACAAAATGTAATCCACAGCCTTTTCATAGTGCACTATTACACCCATAAGCAATGCAATGTGGCATCGTCTTTCACATGAAATGTACCGTAGCAACTTTCAGTAGGGGTGCTGGAGTCACTACTATGATGTAACATCACGAAAGTAACTAAATGGGGATGGAAATTCAGCATACGAGGTAATGGAAATTCAGCTCCTAGAAAGTATGTCAGTATTTAAATATTGGTATAATGATCGCAGATGATGCTTCAGAATAAGGTTTTCTTCTACAGTGCTTTTATTGTTATCATATATTTCCATTGATTTCTAGTCTCCTTTAAGCACAGAATTTTGGAAATAGACTACTTGGCAGATTTTTAAAAACTTTCACAATTTATTTTATTTTTAATATTAATGGAAAATACATGAAGTTCATATAGAATGGTACCAACTTTGGCGAGGTACAAAATTTGAGCTTTTATGGTAAGTGAAAAGCTATGCAAGATCTAAGGTCATAAGCCAGCATGACGTTATGGATAGGTGAGCAACATATGCACTACTACAACAAGTCAGTTCCAGATCACTCAACAACCCATAACAAAATCATATGAAAGATTATAAAATATGTAGGAATCACTGTTCTTACTGAGATGTCACGCATTGTTGTGTCATCAAAAAGTTCCTTCTGCACAATGTACAAGGAGACTGTCTTAAAATCAATATCCCTCACCAGTGCTGGTAGACATCGATTCAGAACCCTCACATGTAACCTTCCTAAAAAAGGCAGAACAAGAATTTTGTTGAATTATATTTCTCCCATATATGTAATTACCTGGTAACTGAGTGGCAAATTGGAGTGGGATTGGGGAGCAATTTCTTGCCATTGTGTTACATTATTTGGGTCAAGATATTGGAGTTATTCCCATAATCTGGACAAGTCTGTATGTATGTATGTATGTATGTATGTATGTTTAATGGACATCAGCACAATAATGGCTATACACTCAATAGTGCCAACGAAGAGTGAAGTTAAATAAATGTAAATTTAGATAACTGCATAAAATTTTTTAGGTAGATCAAACCTTCAAAAGAAACATAGAATTTATGTTTACAAATTTGTGATTCCACCTGGTTGTAAAAAGATCAGATGCCCCCACAGCTGGCAAATCTGATGAAGATTGATAGATGGGGAATCTGTTTCTTCTTGAGTAATAGTTGGCCACGACATTGGTCTGCCAGGAATACGTCTGATCTGGATGCAATGTGGAATGCCTAGACCCCAATGTTGAGTTGGGGTGATTTGGTACCACACTGTTTGAGGAGGTACGTCGCCGCCGCCGAGTTATCTGACATGATGAGCACAATCTTGTTCTGAAGATGGTTGATCCAAAACTTAAAGAATTTGATTACAGTCTTTATTTCCAACAGATTGATGTGGAGACCTGTGTGCAATTGACCCCACCAGTAGATGATAGTGTTATGTATATTTAATTTGCATTGTTTGTTAGTAAGTTTTTTCATTTTATAAAGCTTGTTGCTCCTCAGTCTTTTCTGTTACTTATTTTAAGAGCATAGACTGATAATATAAAATTGGGAGCTTGTCCTTGGGATACGAATTTCTCTAAAATATTTCAGAAAACTTTCTTTTTGAAATTTAAATTCACCTTGTTTGGAAGTCCCAGGTATTATTTCAAATTTTAGAAATCTATAGTGAAACTGACAAGCTTTTACAATGTCATCTAAATTTAGTGAAGAGCTTTATTTCAAATCCTACAGAGGAACAGTTAGACTCCTTGAGAAAGGATGAATTGCTCCAGCTTGCTAGAAAATCAGATATTTCTGAGGCAAAGGCTTCTTTAACGAAGCACGAAATAAAAAAATATGTTGGTCCAATAATGGTTGAAAAGAATTTTTGGGATAGAAGTGCTTTGGATTTGATTATTAAGTCCCCATTTAGATCAAACTTGCAAGTTATGGAATTAAAATTAAAATAAAACAATGAAACTGACTTAAGAAACCTTGAGCTTCAACTTCAGTTACAGAAAGAAGAAAAACAAATACAATTGCAGCTACAGAAAGAGAAAGAGAGAAACAAATGCAATTAGATAAAGAGGAAAGAGGGAGAGGAAAATGCAGTTGCAGAAAGAGGAAAGAGAGAAACAAATGCAAATGCAATTGGAGAAAGAAGAAAGAAACTTTTTAAAAAAAACTGGACAAACTCATGTTGAATTTGCAAGTGGAAAAGAGCAATTATTTGACAGGTGGTGCTTAGCCAAGAAGTGGGTTAAGATTATGAAAATGTCAGACAACTCATATTAGTTGAAGAGTTCAAGAATCGCGTCCATGGTGATGTTAAGACTTCCCTGATGAGCATAATGTCGAAACTTTAGAAAATGTTGCTCATACAGCTTACAAGTATTCCTTAGCTCATAAAATTTCTCTTGTCACTAGGTCTTCCACTCAGCAGTCTTCTGCTAAAAAACTATTTCAGCCTAATACTTCCAAATTTCAAACTGGCACAACTTTTACAAATCAAGTTTCTGATATGACTGATTAGAAGTCCTTATCTCTTCCTACTTGTACCTATTGCAAGAAGAGAGGTTATTTCTGATTGCTACAAAGTGAAAAATAAGCAAGAGAATCAAGACAGACCTATTCCAGATGCTCTTATTTTTAAGAGGTCAAGGTCACAGTCATGTATTGAAAGCAATACATTTGTTAGATCAAACAAATCCCATGCTGATTTTATCATGAAGAATTATGAGCTATTCATGTCAAACACTTCTATAACACTCATGGATGATTCTGCCAATCTTAACCATATAAAAATTTAATGGGGAAAAATGAACTTCTCCGAGTCTTTTATTATCTGGTACTTGGCCTTTTTCTTAAAAGTCTTCTTCTAATGAGAGTATTCTTATTCAGGGAGTAGCATGCAGCTTTGTTAATGTTCCTCTCCATTGCATAAATTTGTCATCAGACTTTGTCTCAGGACCCGTGACAGTTGGAACAGTGTAATCTTTACCCATCAAGGGTATTCATTTATTAATAGGCAGTGATCTAGCTGAGATAAAGTTGTGGTTAATCCACTTGTAACTGACAAGCCTTGTTTGGATCAGGAAGTTGATCCTATTGGAAAAGAAATCCCCAACTTATACCCAGTTTGTGCATTTACTAGAGCTATGGCAAAAAAAGCTCTTGAGAATGATGTTCATCAGGAAAGCGTTCATTTAGCTGACACATGTATTGGTCAGGCTTTAGATGAGGTCACTTGTACTCTTCGTTTGGATCAATCAATGGGTATTAATCGCAGTGATCCTCTTTTAAGAACTCATTCTCTTTATTCTAATCAGGGTGACAAACGACAATCACTTAGCATCAAATGGGAAAAAGATCCTGAGATCTCCTGTTTGTTTCAGATGGTCATTAGTGACACTGAAGCCACAGAAGTACCTATCTGTTATTTTGTTAAAAATGGAGTCCTTAAGAGCAAAATGTAGACCACCTGGGGAACCTGCTGGTGATGAGTGGCTGGTGAACTATCAAACTGCAGATCCAAAATCATACAGATAGGAAATTCTTAGTTTGGCCCATGAACCTCCTTTGGCTGGTCATTTAGGGACTGATAAGATGAATCACAAGATCTTTTTTCATTTTTATTGGCCAGACATTAAAAATGATGTTTGTAAATACTGTAGATCTTGTCATATTTGTCCATGGTAAGAAAACCCAATCAGAAGATACCTGAGGCTCATCTACAACCCATTTCTGCATTTGACAAACCATTTGGCACAATAATGGTAAATCGTGTAGGTCCTTACCTAAGATCAAGTCAGGCAACCAGTACTTGTTGACCATAATGTGTGCATCTGTAAGACTCCCAGAATCAATTCCTCTGAGGAATATTAAAATTAAAACAATAGTAAAAGCTTTGATAAAGTTTTTTACTCAATTTGGCCTTCCCAAATCTATCCAATCTGATCAAGGGTCAAATTTTACATCTGGAATTTTCCAGCAGGTTTTGCATGAATTAGGCATCCATCAATTCAAGTCAAAAGTGAAATTAAAGTACAAAAGAACTACAATGCCGATAACTTTTCAGCCTGGTGATAGAGTTCTGTTTGTCTTGCTCATTCTTCAAAACTTTCTTCAGATTAGAGGTTATGGTCCTGACAAAGTTACAAAGAAAATGAGTGGGCTGAATTACAATCCTGGGATGTAAATATATTAAAGGAGTATCTGTATGTTGATAGAGATAGCCAAGTTAATCATGCAGTCAATTTAGTTGTACCGGTCCCATACAGTGAGGATTTAAGTGATGGAATGCAATCGGACTGTAATAACTTAAGTGTAACCAATCTTCAGAATTCAGAAATTATTAATAATTTGGACCAGAAATGTTCACATCTACAGCAACAAGAAAAGAATGAAGTAAAATAACTGTTACTTGAATATGAGCCCTTGTTTCCAGATGTTCCTACAAAAACAAATAAAATCTAGCATGATGTTGAAATTGTAGATTCCACACCTATGAAACAACATCCATACAGGATGAACCCTCTCAAACAGGAATATCTGAAAAAAGAAATTCAGTATTTGTTGTAGGATGATTTCATAGAATCAAGTATGTGACTGGAGTTCACCATGTGCACCAGAAACAGATAATACTTTCCACATGTGCACAGACTATAGAAAGGTGAACAGTGTGAACAAAACAGATTCATTTCCATTGCCAAGAATCGATGACTGCATTGATACAATTGGAAAAGCAAAATATGTCACCGAATTTGTCCTTCTAAATGGACTCTGGCAAATCTCACTACTGGAAAGGGCAAATGAAATTTTGGCATTCATGATGCCAGATGATTCTAACAATACAAAGTGATGCCATTTGGGATGAAAGGTTTGCCTTGTACCTTTCAATGATTAATGAATATGATGACATCTGGTCTAGATAATTGTGATGCTTACATCGACGATGTCATCATCTACAATGACACCTGGAAAGATCACCTAGAGACAATTCAGAAATTCTTTGATAGGCTCATTGATACAAATTTGATTTGTTTATCAACAATTTATTTATCCAAAAAGTGAGTTTTGCTGTGCTTGTATTACATTGCTAGGACACATTGTGAGACTTGGACAAGTTAAACCTATAGATGCTAAGGTCAAGGTTATCTCTGAATTCTCTGTGCCTATCAGTAAGAAGCAACTGATGAGATTTTTAGGTATGGCTGGATACTATTGGAAATATTGTTCCAATTTTTCCATAACTGCTGAACCCCTGACAAATTTATAGAGTAAGAAAACCAAGTTTCATTGGTCTGAAAAATGTCAGGGGAGGCTTTTGATAAGTTAAAGGCCATACTAAGAGTGCACCAGTTCTTTCAGCTCCAAATTTCAGTCAATCATTTAAAAAGTCTAATGATGCAAATGATGTTGGGGTTGCTGCAGTATTGATTCAAGAAGACAAAAATGGTGCAGCTCATCCAGTGTGCTATTTTTCTAAGAAATTAAATAAGCACCAAAGAAATTATTCCACAATCGAGAAATAATGCTTGGCTCTGATATTGGCTTTGCAATACTTTGAAGTGTATATTAGTTTGGCTCCTTGAGACTCAGATTATTGTGTTTAATAATCACAACCCCCTTACTTTCGTAAGCAAGATGAAAAACAAAAATCAGAGATTATTAAGGTCTAGTTTGATTGCAGGAATACAGTATTAACATAGGCACATTAAAGGAAAAGACAATTAAATAACAGATGCACTTTCATGTGTATAGAAATTTTATATTCTTTCATGTATAAGTTGTGTCATTCATAAGATTTCATTCTTATGTACTTTTTTTATCCCATGTATATTTGACTAATAGCGAACAGAAAGCTTTATTGCATAAATCTTTCTTTTTCTTTATGTGGGGAGGTGTTACATATATTTAATTTATATTGTTTGTTACTTATTTTTTATTTATCTTTTTTAATGTCATTATATGCTATTGATAATGTGACATTATATGTTGGACTGAGTTCATTTTCTACCTGGCCTGAATTATTGATTTTGGTTTTGTAGTAAACATGTTTATCTCAATCTGAGTCTTGAACTTTGGAAATTCCATATGAATTGCTAGGTCTATCTGTTGTTTACTACACATTTTATATTATAATTTTGGTAACAGACTTCTAATTATAACTTAGATTTTAGTTTGTAAACATTATGAACATTCAAGAAAGTTATTTTCCAATAGGTAATTTAATTCTTTGAACATGTGCGGTCAGATAGAAGACTATAATCTTGCTACTGGAAAAATTATCCATTCGTGCATTAAGATCTAGCAGAATCAATTGTATTATTGTTGTGTCCAGTAGTTAATTTGATATTTATTTCTTCAAAATATTCAAGTGATTTTTCTCTCGAAATACACAGTGCTCATAAAAAATAAACTTCTTGGACAGAGACATTCACTGGGATTTATAGTGAATTCAAACCTGGAATTGTATTACTGTGATTTAACAAAAGACTGTTGGTACAACACCATGATACAGGCCACCACAGACAAATCAACACTTTCAAAATTGGATTTAATTTGGATTTCCACTTACGTTTATTCAGAACTTTTATTATTATGACTTGAATCTGTAATTCAAGGTTTATTTGGGGATTTTATTGACAATACCGTAAGTTCTTTTTTTATTTTCACTTTGTATTCATGGGAAATAAATTATTTGTTGAATTTTACGAATGTTGTTGCTTCCCATTCTTTTCTTTTACTTATTTTAAGAGCATAGACTTGTAACAATAGTGTCTAAGTCCAGTAACAGATGGGTTCCTCAACCACAGGTGCTTGCATCTGGACACAGTCCCATCCTGGTGTGACTGTTAGGGTATTCCTGTTGTGAGCCAACCATGGTTGTGCCACTGGCCCAGGACTTATACCCACTCATTACGCTGATCCTATGATAGAGCAGCATGGATGCCCTTGAGATACCAAGTTATTCTGCAAAGGGCACATGTAGAGCAAACCCAGTGGGACAGGATCTGCTGCTGCATGAAACAATCAGAGTTGCAAAAACTCCCTGGTTAAGTTCCACATTTTTATTGGAAATGAGATTATGTGAAGACAATGATTTGGATAACCCAAAGGTGGAGAGGACGTAGCAAAGCTGAGATGAGTGAGAAAATCCATGCACAGGTGGATGAACTGATGGGATGGACAAAGATGGGACTTCCCTGTTGATCAGAAAACCTAGATGATGTAAAGGGAAATGAAAGGGTTATTTTCTATGACTAGAATGGAACTGATCATATGTTTCTGGAGGATGTATTTTGAAATACACCACCGTGAAAGTAAAGTTGTACGGAATAGGGTAAGAAGCAATGGGGTAGTTTTATAAAAACCCATACACTCAAGCTTGGAGAGAGTGCATAACTGATAAAAATTTCTTGGTATGTAAACTGCAGGAATCTCCAAAAGGAAAGGTAGATGGGAACATGACAATATGTATCTGTCAGATAGGGATAAATGGTAAATTTGTTTGGATGGATGGGAAGTTGTACTGATCCTGCTGTCTCCATCCAATAACAGTGCTCCTGAATATTTACAATCACTATTCCAGTATAGGCTACCAGGTAATACTTCCCACCTGCAATCCATGTCTACCAAACAGTATAAAATTCCAAAACCAAATAAGGAATTATTCAAATAAGTTTCCAATACTCTGGAACTTTGCTCTGGAATAGTATTCCAGTTGAGATTAGAAATGCCCACTCTATTTCCTTCTCCCAAACCCAATATATCCAGTGGCTTCAGAGATGCTGCTAAAATAAATTCCTTTGTATGAGGGCCTCATGGTAGATTAGTTCTTATTTAATTATGTTATGCTCTTTAAATAAAGTCATTATTATTATTATTATTATTATTATTATTATCATCTTGAATACCATTGGCTGTCATAACCAGAAAAGGCTTGGAGGAAAACTCCAGATATTGTGGATTCCGAACAATCTCCATTGCCCTCTTCTCGATGAGTGTACAGATCTATTGCTACAAAAGTGTTCTTTCTAGGGTCAGATGGTACTTCTGTCAGAACTGGAGAGGACAAAAGGGAAGACGGTTGGCAAAACAAGAACTGAATCCCCCTCTGAGACAATTTAGATTGCCCACTGGCTTAGCAGAAATAGATTGATCCAACGCTATTTGAAAAAAAAACATGTTGGATGCCTACTGGCTAATTGTCTGCGAGCCTTATAGGACATGAGTCAATGATGAGAAATTAGAGGTGTGAGGTAGAGAAACTTTGTTTCCTATCCTCTGTACAACTGCCTCACAAACTGATTAACAGATTGTCTTCATGTATAGGATTGGGATCGCTGCAGCTTTTGGGTTGTGCAGTGAACGATCTTGTATCTCCTTGTCTCCTGTCATCACGTCATGGAGGGCATATCAAAGATGATGAATAATGCGATGGTTGCTATATGGAGAGATTGAGGGGCAGTTCTTCAGCTGCCAGCCTCCAGGATTGCTCTACTGTGCCACCGAGCAGCAGAGGTGATCAAAGTGATGTTTGCAGGGTCAGAACGGGATATGCATTTTCAGCCTATTATGTAAACCTGAAAATCACCAGAGACAACGAATATATGGCCATAATATTGTGAAATGGTGTAAAGAATGTCTTTATCCACCATACAGAAGCAGACAAAGTCAGACTGACTGCAGCATATATATCTTTTCTAATTCCAGGATATTTGTGAAGAAGGCATTTGAATGGGTCTTATACCAGCGAGACTGCTAAGAACACTGAAGTTGGTTCTCAGAAAAGTAAGGCTTTGGAACTGCTCAAGTCAATGGTCTTAGATATAGACTCCCCTCAATTTCCTCAAAATTTCTGGAATGCAGAGAAAGATTGGCTGACTTCCTCCTTGTCAAAAAACAACTGAGACCTTCACCCTGCATGCCTGTGTAGAAGAAGGGGGAATAATAATAATAATAATATTACTTTATTTATAGAGAAGGTGCTAGACATTTTAAATTCGGCAACACCACTTAAATTTTATTACCACCTTAAAGCTATACTCATCCACTCTATGGTGGGATCTGAGCATGAATCCGCTTATACCTACACTCCTGGTCATGATCTAGGTCGATATCCATACAATATATCCAAGGAGGCATAGATGATGCATATGTCATCTCTAAAACTGCCATGGTAACATCCAATAGGGTAATCTGTTAGTAAATGGCTAGCAGTATCCACAGGATGTAGTTGTCAAATTGGTATGGACAGCTTGTCAAAAATAAACATGGCTAATATGGGTGTCAGGTGGACAGATGGCAGCGCAGATGACTGTACCGCCGGAATAATGGAAATGTTAGGAGGAAGAACAGATCTATCAATAAGAACTCCAGTAATGTTAACATTCTATGGCTCAGCTTGATAAGACATAGGACAATATGTAACAGAAGCCATATGGTCACTGAATGGTATGTATCAAGAGTCAGATGGATGATACGGTTGGAAGCCAATACAGCATCAAAACTTAGGTGCAGCTAAACAGTATGGATCAAGAGCCAGATGTCTGGATGGCAAGGTCAAAAGCCAAGATGACATAAATGCCCTGTACCCAGTCTTACAGGCCTAAAGGCCATACTCAGACATGTGGGGGGACTTGTGCCACCTGGGCTGCCGATTATTGGGTTGAAATGTCTCCAAAGTGTTTAAATTCTAGACTGAAACTGAGAAAGAAGAAAGAATGTGGAAATGGTCATTCAAGTCATGTACATATCCATGCACCCAATCTGACAGGCCCTAAGGCCCGTAACTTGGATATGTTAGTGGTCTTACAACACCTGGGTTGCCTAAAGTTGGATGGAAACTCCCCAAAATATTTAAATTCTCCAGTTGTAATGATGTCTCCAACCCGGCCAAAGACTCGGGATAATGTTGATATACAAAACAATGGTACTCTTGATCCTTTGATTTTCCACTTTACTCCTGGTTTCTTTCAGTTTTCCTTATAACTGTCGATCATGTATTCTATGACCAATTGGTGCACATGCTGCATGTAGCTGATGATGTACACTTTGTACATGTGAAACACACATCATAAGACTTCTCGCATTCAGCTTACACAGTCATGATGGTTACTTCAGAAATGACATAGTAGGAAAAGAAAAGAAACACTACATAGTTAACTGTGTTATGAATGCCAGAGACATCCACTATACCATGGATGTTAAATGAATGCAGAGTGTGCAAAAACAAACTTCAACACATTTACATACAACTAGCTGTCTAGAACCATTTGGTCAGGGAATGCAGAAACTCGGCATAGGTGACAAAATTAGCATAATTATGGTCAATATTAAAAAAAATAATGTATATCCCCTGGACCAATTAATTTAAGCTACATGTATTAAACGCAAAGTGCCAAGTCGTTCGTGTGATAGAAATGCACCTTTCCCAGGTTGAAATTGACATCATCTTCTGATGCTAACATTTTATAGCAGTGTTTACAATGGTCATCGCCTTTATTTTTGTAGAACATCCACTGAAGCCAAATCTTTATTAGGATGAGACCATTTAAGTTTCTAAAAGGGGTGGGTGGGAATGCTTGAAAACTATTGTCTTATTCATTTTTTTAGTATAAAAAAGGACACTATACCATTCCTTGCTTTACTTGAAAGAAACATTATGTTGTGATGAATGAAAATATAACAAATACGATAGTCGGAAATAATAATTTAGCCCCATAAATTAAATGACCAGTCCCTAAGAGAATAAATGCAGTAAGAATTGAACTAAAGTTGTGTACATGTATATTCAATCTGGTAACTGGGCCATTATTGCTTAAGGACTAAACATGTGGTTTGCATTTAAGTGTAAATTCAGTGTTTTCTTTCTTGTTGTTTATGTTTTTAAACAGAAGCTGCTGTTATCTGGAATTTAACTGTGCATACCTCATTGAATTATTTAACATGTTGAAACAGTGGGATAAATTTATACTGTTCAAGAAAAGCTCAACTAAGTGTGCCATGGGTGCCCACACATAGGGGCAAGGGGGAAACTTGCGCACCCACCCCTGATTTCACCTCTAAACATATTTTGGCCCACATCTGTAAAACTTAATGGGTGTCCACTACATGTTAGCCCACCCCCCAAAATATATTTCTGCAGGCACCCTTGATGTGTGCCTCTTGTTAAGTCAGTACATAAATTTTCTAAATGTACAGAATAAAAAGGACTTTTAAAATTAATTTCTATTGTCCATATATATGATCAAAATAAAGCTCACTGATTGCAGCAGTGGTATTTGATTGTAAATCATTCATGACATCTCAGTCTTTCCATGGTGGGTCTTCATTGAATGGCTGCTCAAATGTCAGTCAGTAATGCTGATCAGCCACTACATGGTGGAGATGCCATTGGCGTGCAAGCAAAGTTGCGGTGGTGATTTGTAGGTATTTTATTGTGCCATTGTGAAGTGTTATCGAGAAGTGAAAATGGAGGGGATTAAGTCCCCCACCACAATGAGTGGGGGTCTAAAATACACATGAGCTCTATTGTAGATAGATGGATTGAGAGAGAATAGACAGATAGAGACAGGGAAATACAAACAGATCAAAAGAGGGAAATACAGAGAGATGAGATAGGAACTTAATAAAATACCATGATGAGAACTGTCCCAACTGTGCAGTACACTTGACATCAGTTATTATAGACACTTGGTATATAAAGCAGTATTGATATCAGGGTTAAAAAATGCAGTGCATGTAGCTTAAAAAATAAAGATAACATCACAACAAGAGGGCAGAATAAAACACTGAATTTTGCAGAGTAACAGATACCTTGTCCCACAATGTGGCAACAATTTTATAATGCACTGGTAAAGCCTAGTTTATTTAAATACATCGAAGAGTACAAAATATAAAAAAGGTCCTGTAGTTATAGATCTTTTTATATTTCAACAGTCCTGAAAACAGTCCATCTGTATCATTTAAGTTCATTCAGTTTAACATCCTTTCTTAGAATGTCATTTTATGGGGAATCAAAGTTACTGAACAGTAATAACATAAAAAGGTACAATACATGTCATATGATTGTCTAAGTTTAAAATTGAATTTGTACAAATAAGGAGTGATATTAGCCTGCAGCTAATCAATACATTTTGGCATGGATATTGGCAGAGATAATCATGAGGGAAAGTACTTTGTAACGTCCCACTTTAAGAGATTGTTGAACTTTTATTTTATATTAATGTTTGGGGGGATCAAAGTAGAAGTATGTTTCTTATATTTGCTTTGACTTTATTTTCATTTTCTGTATTTTGTTTATTTCATAACAATTTATCTTTCTGTGAAACTCTGCCTACACTGAATATAGACTGAACAAATTAATTTTTGAGTGGAGTTGAAATACTTTAAACTGCACTCTTGCCCATATTTTTGCTGGCTAGAGTATATTTATCCTTGTCTCTTGCCTGTACTTACTTCACCCATTACCATTTTTTTTAAAATTGAAAATACAAATATATCTTATCAGTTGGAAGAAATTAAAAAAGCATATGATACCAGTCATATTAAAATTAAATTCTAAGAGAATGGTTAGATCGACATTTTCAGAAAAGAGATTTAAACAAATATAACTATGTGTCATATATACACATATATACAACTATAAGGTAATGTTGACAAATGTGAAGAAAGTAATTCAATTTTCATGTGGATATATATTAAGTGCTGTAATTATTAATCATTTACGAATATTATTGAACAGTATTCCTTGCCTATGTCTTATCTTGTATATCAACATGGACTATGGCTGCAATGCCACTGTACACCGGCATTTTAGTGTTATTCTAGTGGAAATAAATTATAGCTAGGTGAGTCAAAAGGTAAAATAAACTACACTGTATAAAGAATGAAACAACAACTTTCTAGTCTTAAATTTAAAAGCATAATAAAATTCATTACCTGAAGGCAATGTGCCGCCATCCTGAAAATTAATGTGTAAAAATTAATGTGTTTATACTTGACAAGAAAGAGTACTCCTATTGACCTACTAAAAGGACAACTCCACCTCACTCTAAAATATCCCCATGCAGCAAATTGGCACACAAATCATCTTTAAATAACCAGACCATTGGTCTTGTACCCCACTAAGATATGTGTATGATGTTTTGTGTGTGTCTCTGTGTGTGTGTGTGTGTGTGTGTGTGTGTGTGTGTGTGTGTGTGTGTGTGTGTGTGTGTGTGCAGATTGTCATGATAATTTGACAGAATTTATGCTAAAATACAAAACATGGCAGAGGGCATACTAAGTTAATTTTGACAATCACTGCTCATAATTATTTTGGCACATAATGTACCTGGCAACACCCAAATTATAGTTCACTATACAGAGTTTATCCCATAACAGAGAGAGAGAGAGAGAGAGAGAGAGAGAGAGAGAGAGAGAGAGAATAAAGTATTAAATCAGAACGTTGATTTCATGTATGTAAAGCATGTTATGAAATGACCAATGTATGTATGTATGTATGTATGTATGTATGTATGTATGTATGTATTTCATGTGTTACTAATCCTATATGTAAATTGTTGGATATTTCCCTTTTTCATCAGTGCATGTTTTCAGTCAAAAACGGAAAGCAGTAACTGGACTAAAATTAAAACTGGAACAAAAAGTCAAATGACAAAATTCCACCCCATCCCATTCTCTACATTATACAGTTAGTGTCATCAGAAGAATTATATTATTGGCATGCCATCTGTTTTGTATACTTTAACCTCCTTAATGTATGATAGTACTTCACTGGGTGACACATGATATGTTCCAAGTGCACCTGATGAAGAAATACACATAAAGACACAGCAAATTAAAATGAATGCTTTCCTGTAAAATCTTCACAGGATTTTTCATTCATATATCAGTGAACATTACAGACAATGTGAACTGAGTACAAATGCAAATTTTGCAAATTTTTGTGAGTAACCATGAATAAATTATCATTACCTTCATCCTTATCTTTATTATTATCCACAACTGCGACCTAAACACAAACACACAGCTGGGTGAAAAGGTTTGTCAGTTTATTGAGGGCTTTTTTTAAAAAAGTAGTCCATATATTTTGTATGAACATCTTATTACTTCAATGAGTCGTACAGTACAGAGATATGAAGAAAGATAAACATCCATTGTCAAAAGGCAAAGATAACTTGAATTTTACGTAAAAGTTTAATTTTGAATGACAAATATGGTAGAAAATGTTTATGGCAATTTACATAGTGAAAGGCCCCTTTTCGAATTAAATAGGAACAATTATGATTGAATATCTATGTTAATAAATATTTGCTTCGCTCAATGTCGAAGGCTTGCAGAAGTAAAAGCTGAATGAATTTCATTAGATGATTAACCTTAGGCAGTTCAATGCTGCAGATGCAGGAAGTTTCTATCAATCACATTTAATAACAACAAAGGGGAGGGAGAATATGCATGGGATAGTAAGTTTCAAGATCAGAAAACATTGGAGATATGACACAAAAAAGGGATATTTTAAGGATACCACCATACTGTATGTACCTTTTAAATACTATTTGTGGTTGTCAACTGATCAATCCATACCAAAACCAAAATAATCCTTACAAAAAATTTGTTTCAATTTTGTGATATGCTAGCAATGATTCATTTTGATGTTTTTAAGCTAAAAGAGAATTTTGTGCAAGCTTGCATATGCTTTCATATTATACTTCAGAAATAAAAACTATCTCACAGCAAGCTTCTTCATATATCCTTCTGCCCATGCAAGTTTTGATGATGTCCAACAAGCATACACATGCTTGCAGGGGACACAAAATATTCTGCAAACTTGTCTAAGCTTACAGGGAATAAACCAACTTGAATCTATCTTAAACACTGGAATGTAAGTGAATGTTTTTCACATAGTAAGATTGGATTTCATTGCACTGATACAAAAAAATTAAGTTATTTAATCTTTGAATATACAATACACAGGTAGGTCATGGAACACTGAACCTCCTCGTCATTTAGTAAGTCTTCCTTTCTCTTTGCAATCCCACAAAAATAGCCATAAAGCCAAACAAAAATAGTTTTTATTCAACATTTGGTTTTCTGAAACAATTTACTATAGAAAGCATGTACATATAAATATATTTGTTTACAATACATAACGGTATTTTTACTGTGTTACAATATGCAAATTAACATGGTAGTTTGTATATATAAAATTTATACAGATAAGACATAGTATAAAACAAACATTTGTAATCTCAATATTCAAGGTATCACTAGACCAAGACACCAAACATATACCAGTTATCACTATTCACTTATGACTTATGTTTCTATTCAGAAATAACTTATTTATAAACTTAACAAACCCATTCACACAGCAGAGTTAGATACTTTTAATGAAAACAATTTCATGAAATCAAAAATGAATTTAGTACTGTTTTTCCTTGTAATGGTTTATAAATGTGGCTGATAATTTTGATATTAATAATAAAGCACTTTTAACTTTCATGGAATTAACCTGCAGCAAAAATGGTATTGATGCCTAAAAAAAAATGCAATTCAGTTATTGAATAAATTTAATTGTCAATACACTACTTGAAAAATCATATTAATGAGTTTGAGCAATCATGTGTGTTGACTATATTTTAAAGTTTCAGAATAAAAAAATGCAAAAATTGTTTTACTTCAAAATTGTTACTGAGCAAATTTCATTTCATCTACAACTTAAATGCAACATGAGTACATTCAGTCTAACCAGAACATGTAAGAATCCAATTTTGGTTATTATATATCACACAAAATCTGCATGAAATACATATATATTGAGGAATGCTTGGCTTTAATATTGGCTTTACAACACTTTTAAGTGTATGTTCATTCAATTCCCTCTCAAATTATTGTATTCAGTGATCAGAACCCCCTTACTTTCATCAACAAAATGAAAAACAAAAATCAGAGATTGTTGAGATGTTGTTTGATGTTACAGGGATACAACATTGAAATTAGGCACATCAAGGGAAAAGATAACCTGATCAAAGATGCACTTTCATGTGTATGGAATTTCTATATTGCTTTATATTGTATACATTTTGTGTAATTAGTAAGACATCTTCCTGTGTCATTTTTTATTACATTCTCATATGTATGTTTGATTAGTATGTAAAAAGAAAGTTTTATTGCATAAATCTTTTTCTTTTCTTTATGAGGGGAGGTGTAATGTATATCGATACTGTGCCTTATACTTTTGGTGAGTGTCTGTAGATTGCATATAGGATCTATAAATAGGTGTTTATCATCTTTAATATTACTATTTATAATAAACTTGGAGAAAAATTCCCACTGGATGGGTAGCTTGGGTGGTTTTTTTTGCAATGTAGGGTATTGTGACAAGTAGGAAAAAGTTGTGATTTAAGTCTGTATGGGTGTATATAAAAAGGTGGGCATGGACGGTTAATTTATTTATATTTCATACAGTCCTTGTGCTAACAATAGTCTGTAAATGTGTTTAATGTTGTAATTCATTCAGGATTAGATTCTTCTGGACCTGTGTTGAACATTTTTAGGATTAATTCATAATATTGTAAGTTCCTCTTATATTTTCATTTTATAATTTAGGGAATTTAATTATTTGTTAATATTTGTTGGTTTTACTTCTTTCTGTTACATAATTCTTGTCCACAGAGTCATAACAATATATATATATACAGCAAATAGTGTTTATAATGTCTCAGAGGGGACTTAGATTTTAGAATGCTGGTAACATAACATGCATGCTAAAGCCAAGTGAAGACTAATTACAGGTAACCCAATCATTCTGTTCCCTATTCGTAGGACACATGTTTCAATTTGTACCCAACGTTTACAGTTTTCAATTGAAGTAAGGTAAGTAGATGATCTTCATAAGGGTAAAGGACATTCATGGGGATGCATATTAATAATTTCTCAGTTTCTCAACAACTTAAAAATAAAATGCCAAGGGGCTTGATCTGAAATCAGAGAGGTCCTGGGCATCAAGCTATCAAATAGTTTTCACACTGACCGCCATTGTTTGTCTGACTTCAACAAATCAGGTGATAAAAATGTTATCACCAAGCTAATTTTCTCAGGCACACCACACAAATGAAATGCTATAGCCAATTAAACTTTGTTACAAAGGAAGGTTATAACAACACTTTTGGTATACATATTTGTTATTGGGGAATTTAAACTCAGATGTTGTAAAAGAGTAAAATGTTGTATCAAAGAAAGTAATAAACAATCTTTACTCTGTATATATATATATATATATATATATATATATATATATATATATATATATAATTATTCTTTCTTGCATTGCACTTATTTCTCCCTGTTCAGCTCTCACCTCTCCCCATTCTGTCGAAAAGAAGTCAATTTTCCCTAAAATTCAAATCTAGACTGACCCCTGCAAACTTTGCTGGTAGTGGCATAGTTTTGGGTGCCTACCATGTGCATGCTAGTCAAAATGTTGCTAATCGCCAAGGGTTCTCTCATTTTGCATGCTAGCTGCCAAGGTCTTCTCTGGCTCAAACCAGCATTAATTTCAGTCACCAAAAATTGTCTGTGCCTTGCATTAATGCTAGACACAAAAAATAGTGGTTGAAAATTACCATTTACATCTGCTCCATTGCAACAACCACTGATTTCCTAATATCTATATCAAGTTTCATAAATTGTCTTCACTGTGTATGACAAAGAAATGTAATATAATTATTTTAAGTTTGGATATTTTTATGCCATATACATGTGACAAGCATTCCATTGCTCTTTTGTAATGCTAATGAAATTTCTGGAAAATACCCACATAATTCTTCACCAAAGTAATCTACTGAGCATCAGTAAAAGACTGTACGAAACATATTACCAAAATAATATCAATCCACATAAAAATATTAAGTTTCATCCATAACCATGCAAATAAAAAAACTTTGCCTAATATTAACATTCTACTTTCCAGAACTATATCTTGAATCTGTCTGTGCAACAATTTTTCCAGATCATAATATAAATTGTTCTACATACTTGATTTAAAGTAAATTTACAGTAACCAAATGACAGTGGCCAAGAGATATCTTCATACTGATAGTTTCCATTTATTTTTCAAACCATGAAAATAAGCTGTAGGACTGCTGCATGAGCTAAGACAACACACTTCTAATTCAGTAGCAAAAGAAGTAAATAGCATTCTGATAGCTGAAGTGATTTCCTGGAATAATCATTTTGTTTTAATACTCACAGCATGTAACTTCATAACATTCATTATTGTCTTGTATAAAATCATAATCTCCTCTCAGTGTAAAAGTTGATACCCTGTGCAAGACAGAGAAAAATGAAACTTATGATGCATCCAAATGTTCTTAAAGAATATAACCCATTTCAGGGGTCTTTAGACTTTTTCTCAATATTTTTCGAAAACTGTAGAGTACATGCTCATTTCATACATACCTCCTTCTGTGAGTCAGCTTTCAAAGAATTCATAACATTGTGGCTCTCATTAACATTGCCATAGATGCTGTTCTTTCCATCAGTTACATTATATACTGGGCCGGTATATAATGCACCTACGGGATGATGAAATACCTGATACTTGACATCAGACTTCAAATTCGCTGTAATGAGAAAACAGTTGCACACTTAAAATGACAATCCCCAAATGGTAAAAACAGCACATGTACAAAATAATGAAATAATGATTACACACACACACACACACACACACACACACACACACACACACACACATATATCTATACGAGTCTTACACATGCAGCCATTTACTTGCTGTATTCTACCGGCAACCTGGTGGCACTAACCAACAAGAACATGATGAACCAAACCCCAAATTTCTCTATGATTTTATGAAAATCTCAGAGAAAGTGTGCCCAGTATCATGATCAATTTCACAATTCTAACATGAAAAGTGCCCCAAAAAGACAGCGAAGCATAATATATGTGCAAAAGTGACTGACATTTGCAATTCTGCAATGAGGGAGTACTGCTTATCAAGATGCATACTCCATGATTCTAGCAAAGAAAAACACAAAACTGAAACAAGTCAGTAAAGCATGAAATAAGGGTCATGGTGACCTATCTTTGTGATAAGGAATCCATATAGTATTCAATAAGATGCATCCCCAAAGCTTCATGGCTAACATGCTTACAGCTGATATGCTCGATGAAAAGCTGGTACTGAATGCAAGGGTGATACCACAATTGATAAAAAATAATGAACAGATTGTGCTCAAAATGAGGACAGTGGCCACTTAGATATAACTAGAACAAAAGGCCGTAAGGATATAATACTCCTCAAGATGCATCCCCAACATTTCCGATTGACATGCTTACAGTTGATATGCTTGATGAAGGCACTGGTACTGAATGCAAGCATGGTACAGTACTGAATTTGGTAATAAATAATTAAATATTTTTATTCTCAAAATGAGTACAGTGTATTTAAAACCCTTACAAAAATACATTACCCCTTAGATACAAATAGAACAAAAGACAAAGCTTTTAACTGGAGAAATCGGTTGAAATTTAGTTTGGATCATGATGTAATAAAAACATTCAACTGTTTTGGTCAATCAGCAATTTCTCATTGATGGAATTATAAATTCCTCAAATACCCTTATTTGCCTGACATGACTGCCAGTTCAAAGGTTTTGACTGGTATACAATTTGTGCAAGCAGACATCAGTCACAGGATACCTGATATATCCTTATGTCAAATTGTCTACAAATCTTTATGTATAGTTTGCTGATTGTTTCTTTGTTGTTTCATAATTTTGGGTTTATCTTAGCACAAGATAGGTTATACATGGTAGCCAGTATAACTGGTGGAGGATGAACATAGGAAAACCCCAGTAAGAACCAACGACCCACAGGAAGCTACTGGAAGTTTTCTCACATACCCACGTTGGCCAAGCCAAAACAAGACTCAACGTGGACAGAAATGAGATGGCAGTGTTCAGTAAAGGCAATCACCTTAGACCACTCGGCTACTCAGGGCCCCAAGATTGGGTAATCAATAATGGTATTGTAGACTAAACTTAATTCAAAGTATCAGTCCAAAGTTTCAGCATAGTAACTATGGAAACAGTGCAATGCTTAGCAAGTGTTTGCAGACAACAGATTTGCTGTACATTACCATGAAACAACATCTAGTTGGATTTTTTACATCACTGGAAGCTAGGTACCTAGGAGAAACACTACATTTTGTTCTTCTCTGTGATGTATTTCTAACAGCCATGTGTAAAGCAGTCACTTAAAAGGGACATACAGTAATTGGATTGTGCATCTCATGATAATGACATAGCAGCCAAAGCACTAACAGTGTATATGAATATTCATGCAAATGTACAGAGATGGTGCCAGAAATTTTCTTAAGTGGGTGAAGTCTCCCACACCTACCTCCTGTGGGGTGGACACAAACTATGCCGAATGTTAGCTGACTGGTGATAACGTTATAATAAGGATTTTTTTGTTTCTTTGTTTTCAGGATGCTTATCCAAAACACAATTTTTCACAATTCACTAATGTTGTTCTTTACATATTTCTGTTGATGCATCAAATTTTCTGCAAGGCCAAACTAACATCCTGGTTATTACTGTATCACCGATTTCTGTATCATCCTCAGTTAGCAGCAAATCATCTAATATTTCATCTTCAGTAGCTTAATCTTTAACAAATGACCTTTTCATCTTGCTGTCTTTCCTAATGAAATCAGTTATCTACTGTTTCAACATGACACACTGCTGTTGCACTTTAGACATTTCACAAATTGTTCATCGACTGATCAAATTACTATACTGCTTCAGGAAACAATTCAATTGGAATACCTCTATAGTTTCTACAACTCAAACAGATCTCCATCATAAAGGTGCTTGTATTTAAACAATATTCTCTATAGATATAGGATTAATTGAGATCATGGAGAAAAAGCAATTAATAGGCAAAAAATTTTAAAAAATCACAGTGGGTTTGAGAAATCATGGAAAGCATAAAGAACTTGCATGATCTTTTCCCCATTGGGTTCTGAAAGTTGCATGAATCTTTATCATTTTGCATGAAAGCAGAGATCCTGTGGCCTGGCAGCATCTCTGAATGCATATTATGGATTATTGGTCCTTGAAAATTTGAATGCATTCAATGTGCTTGATCCTAAAACATTTCTGGCAATGCTTGAAACATGCCACTGTGTAGTAACTATCACATGCACATTTCAATTGCTCATTACAGTTAACCAAAAATGCACAGTGATGCAGTCACTGCTGATGAAGTAATGATTTAGGGATTCTGAAGTAAACAGTGCACATCAATTACAGAAGACTGTCAGGAGCTGAATTACTAACAATAGAATTGATGATACCCAAATGTGGTTGATCTGACAGAAATTTCACATGCCTTTCTGTTGTCAGTTATGGAGTGCAAGTGCAGATTTTCAAACCAGAATTTACCAAAACAAAGCTGTGGTGCTGGCTGAGTGTTTACATGCTTGACAAACTTATGAAAATAAATCTTGTTGGCATTGATATAAAATACACTGATCTGAGGGTAGCAGGTATGAATTAGAAGGGAAATAGAAACAGACATCTGTACAAACAAAGTGTTTGTGTTTTTAAGATTTTTATTTTGTAGCTTTAACAATGAGTCATATCACTACGATTTCTACAGTGTGGCAGTTTATAGTGATGTCTAGCACTAGGGCATCATGCCACAGACATGTAGCATCATGTCCCACCCAGTCACATTATCCTGACAGACTGACCAGTCATAACACTAACCTCTTAATGCTGAGAGCACCAAGCGAAGCAGCTGCTAGTAGTTTTCTGTATGATCTGGCCGGGGTTCAAACTTGCAACCTCATGTATCCGAGGCAGACACCCTAACCACTTATCAACAAAACAAAGGAAATGATTTTGCTGCTCTGATAAACTTTAGTGCAAATGTGGAAACATTAAGATTTGTAACAGGAACAGGGTGTAAATACGTTTTGTTACCAAAGGTTTTTAAAAAACTTGAGCGGATGTCTGTAGCAAATCTTATGGATAAACTAATGGTTTTCAGCTACCACCTGCCAAGACCTATGGAGGGGTCAAAACATGTTCTTTTAAATGAATATATATTACACACAGCAAATTCATATGTCTCTAAAACTGTCTGGTTGAACTTGCAAAAATTTAAGGTTCAATTTCTACCATCTGATCAGCCTGGATGCAAATTTAAATATGTAGTCTTATTATAATGATGTTATAATAATCAAATCAAATCAGAAATACAACCTTGAAAGTGGCAACAAGCTCAGCCAATCAGCTTCAAGATCACCTCATTAATATGCACATACCTCACCCATATTTGAGCTTGTCTAAGCTACTGATAATAAAACCTATTTATTCCACACCTCATCAAAATCACATTAATGTCATGGCCTCCAGAGTGGTAGCAAGCAAATGCTGATGTATGGATATGGACTCAGGCCTCACCATAATTTTATTTGGCTTTAAGACCAGGTAAGCTACCAAACCTTCATGTGTTGATGTACCTTGTTGACTAGATATATATGATGGCTTGCAGTCCTCTAATGCTTGAGATGATGTAGCTAAAGATTCAAGTGGTAGTGGCTGTGTCTTTGATACTCGCATTGCTGCAAATGAAGGATTTAAGGATTCCATTTGGCCCTCGTTATTCTGGGTGATGTCTGAAGCACCTTGCATTGAAGGCAGTGGATTGGCAATCACATGGCCTTCTTCTGACCTGTCTATTTCATCTCTATGGCCTAAAGTAATCAGAGAAAATAAACTGTTTTAATAAATATTTTCAGTTAAAAATGAGTTTCAGCCATAATAGTATCCTTTGGAAGAATGTACATGCAGATTTATCAAAGTAGATTGTATTAGGGACTTCCAATGCCATTGAAACTTTGTGTGCAAACAAAACAAGGTGTTTACTTGCAAGTACAAATCCCCTCTCCAACAGGAACACATTTAAACAATATATAGTTGTTATGAAGAAAAATATAAGCCTGAAATATTATACAGAAGATAATTTAGCATCAAAATTTTCCAATATTGCCCAAGTTTATGGAGGAGATACTCTCTTTATTGTCTATTCAGATGTGCCCCTCACCCACCGCATATGAAAAAAAATTATTCATGAAGGTGAAAAGGATTTAAGATATTACAGATGTTGCGTATGAATAGCTCACAAAACAAAAGCTCATCAAGGGCAAAATTGGGTCACATTGACTTGGTTTTAGTATGGTTGAGTTACTTCTTATATGTATTCATATGCCCCGTTTTCAAAAGTAAATGTCAAATAGGGCCACATACATGTATACTGTGGGTTTAACCAACATATACCTGAAATATTTTTAAAAAGTCACACAAGCATGAATATCAGGTCACATTGACTTAGTTTTGGTATGGTTGAGTTACCCTCCTTGAGTTGCATCTACATACCAGATTTCATGAGTGCAGGTGAAATATCATCCAAAATAGTGAATGTATGATGAAGTGACTGCTGAAGAATTCAAGTCACTCAAGTGTGAAAATCAGGTCAAACTGACCTAGTTTTGGAATGTCTTAGTTACATTCCATAAGATACAAAATTATCAATTTTCATTAGTGTTTGTGAAAAGGGTCCAAGATACTGCAGGTGTAACAAACAGCTGAAAGTATGAAAGTCACTCAGGCGTGAAAATTGGATGACACTTGCCTGGTTTTTGTATGGTTCAATTACTTTTGTCAATATTTATCCACAGGTAGGTAAATTAAGGTCCAAGAATGAATGTCACAGCAACATGGCAAAAGTCAGATTCATCAAAAATAGAGCATGTGTCAACAATGGTTTTGTTATATCATGTGGCTACCGCATTGACATGTGCTCTCCGCTTGATGAATCTTGCTTTGTCACAGTTGCTGCAACAGTGACAAGTTTCTGATCTTTGTTTCTGGAATAAATATATTGTGAATTATGTGTCCTTTTGTTCTTTTTACAAAAACAGTATGTGACTTTCATTTAATATTTTTTAATTTTTGTACAACATAAAAAAGGGGTTCATTATTCATATCACATGACTATTGGACCTCTGATGTCATGGATATGTAGGTTGTGAGATTTGTGTTAGTCATGCGACTAACACTGCAAATAGCAAGTACCAGTTCAAATTTCATCAATGCTGTGGTTTTGTCTCATCCTTCAGCAGATTACAAATATAATGGTTATAATACTCGCAATTTCTCAAAAAATAAATCATTTTCCTATCGATTTCATGCTGGTATGACTCGATGTAACATCATTTAAGTTCGCTTGGCCCAATTGTAAGTGGCTACCCTATACTGCCACTGCACACTGGCAGCAAAATCCAACATTTCAATGGGTTACTATAAGCACTGAAATATGCTCAAAAACTTAAATACACCCGTTTTTACCATAATACTCTTCAAGGCAAATGTGTTATGAATTGAATGTGTTTTAATAATGATGAAAATGCAAAATAAACTTTGATTTTTTTTTCTTTTGATAAGAATTATTTAGATGTTTTCCTATTTATGACAAAATTCATGTATTAACTAGAGGTTAAACAATTCATTGATATATCGACGCATCAATACTTTTGCTGTACCAATACACACATCAATACAAGATTCGATACTAATGATACTTACCATATGCAGATTATTTTAATCTTCAGCAGTCATGAATAATTATTAGTTGTTTGCCTTGGTATTCTTTAAATTGAGAATATATCTGAGACAGTTGCTGCAGGCACAGACACTCATTTTTATTAGTAAACACTTAACTTGTTTAATTAACACAAAGTGACATGATTTGTTATCTGCCCCCACCTGCCAATTCCATACTAATTATCTTATCCCAAGAGCATTTTCAGCATAAAGGAGACATTTCAAATGTGTTCCACGTGAATAATGAAGTACTTTACTCACTGTTTAATAACCACTTTTATGTGAAGTTTCTATGTTGATTTGAATCTGGTCTACTTTGGTCGAATTTGAAAGCTACACTACTAGTGTCACACTAAACAAAAATGGTTGTTAACAAACTTTGATTGGCACATCGGGGCCTGGAACAAGCCTTATGTGACTGTCATAGTTTGAACCTTGTAGCAAGAAAGTTATACAAATGCGTGTTTAAAATCTGGGCTACCTAGAAAACACCAAACAGCTGATTCCCATTGTGGTTCATCTTCAGATGACGATTTCATTCAGCAAATACTGGCTGATGATAGTGATCATGAAAATAATTTTGAAAGTTATGAAATATATCAGATTACTGGCGCTGGGAAAGTGTTAATGGAGATACCAGTGAATGATTTTGAGCCTGCAAATGGTGTTAAATCAGCTCCATTCGCAAGTATCTTTCAGTTGATGCCACTAAAACACTTGTGTGTTCCTTAGTACTTTCAAGACTGGACTATTGTAACTCAATTCCGTCTGGTTCGTCTCAGTATCAACTCAGAAACTTCAAAAGTTCAAAACACAGCTTCTCGGATCATCCTTAGAGTACCACGATCAGAGCACACCTCCCCCCTGCTCTGTACCCTACACTGGCTATCCATTCAATCCAGAATTAAACACAAAATTTGTTCTCTGTGCTACGTTTCACTGACGGGCTCCAGTCCAACATACCTATCTGACCTCACCCATGTGTACAACACCAGCAAGATACTTATGCTCCTCTTCTGACACTCATATTCTCATTATTCCCACTGTGAAAATGAAATCATATTGACAACGTTCTTTTGCATACCAGGGCCCAGCAACATGGAACGAATTGTCCACTGAACTTAGACACAAAGACACAGTGATCTCATTCAAAAGTGCTCTTAAAACTCACCTATTTCAACTACAAGAACAGACTTAAAAACCTAATACTATTTCCTTACCTTAAATATTTACAGCATGTTTTCTGTTTTCTAATTTCGTGGTGTTTGTTTTTATTTTTGTAATCATATCATTATATATGTTTTTTAAGTGTTGTCAAATGTTGTAAAGCACTTAAAGCTTCTAAAGATTAAGCACTATACAAAGTCCTCATTATTATTATTATTATTATTAAATACATGTCCGATTTACATGTGTGATGGATAATAACTGACAGCATACCAGTCAATCCCCCTTTCAGTGGTATTTCAAAATTAGAAGCAGAAAAGACAGAATACCAAGCCTAATTGAAATACAGACAATTTTAAAGTAGAGTGCAATTTTCATTTCTTTTCCCAAACCATTTAGCCCCATGAGATCATGTTCTATACATCCTTATCAGGGTAAAGATAAACTGAATATATAAAAATGAAAAAATAAAATTAAGAAGTATATATATTTATCTGATCAAAATATCTCTGTCTGAACAAGTAGACTTATAATGGAACTGATGGACTCAAAACCCTAATACAGCATTATGGAACAGATAATAAATCTGACATATTAGTCAGTAAAGCATTGATTTAAGAAAGTGAAACTTTGGCAGAGCTTACATTAGTGAGAAATCTTATTTTGGAGCAGAAGTATCCAAAAGATAATACTTGTGAACTCTGGAAAATTGTACATAACAAACATAAAGAACAGTTTCCCAAGTTATTCAACCTAACAAAGCTTGCTCTGTACATGCCCCTTCAGACAGAAGCACAGAACAATATTCATACACAGATAAGGAACAGAGTATGCTCGGAAATAACAGATTAATGCTTATACATCTGGAGGTGACATTTTTTAAAGATTTTGATTTCAACAGAGCTCTAACAATTTAAAAGTGGAACAGGAAGAAAGAGCGATGGATATTAGAGTATTAGGTAAATGTTGAACTATGGCCATTTGCTCCTCTCCATCCTTTTTTCCCCAATTTCCCCTTTATTTTGCTGACAAGGAGGTATCTCCCCCCTTTAGATAAAATCCTGGCACCAACTCAGCTTAAATCGTAGAATCTCTATTTTTTTGCAGAGATATTTAATCAGTGACTGAACATTCAGACAGGATAAATAAAATGAACACAGGTTCAGTGAGGGGGCAGACTTTTTTTTAACAGAATGGGAGTGGGTGTTGCCAATAGTTTTCCTTCTTCACTAACAACAACAAATACAACAGCAGTTTTTGCATTTGCTGGAATTACAGTGTCATTGATTTTGTTGGTATTCATCCCCATTCCCACACCCAGACTTGTTCTAGATGAGAGTTTCTTTGCACGAGGAAACTCTATTATTTCATCTGTTTCGAAGATAACATTTTAATGTATTCCAAGTTTAAGTGACACATAAAACTGGTAACAAGATGGTTTTAAAGCAGAGCAAAACAAAGGGCTTGGTGACTAAAGTGAGTCCTGCATATGATCAAATGGAGCCTGCTTTAAATGGCCTAAATCGTTGAATAGAAGTCAATGACAACTGACAGGTAGTCTGTTTGAAAGTATTTTTTTATCTTGTCATCAATTAGAATGACATATAAGTAGATGCCAAGTATGTATGTATATATGTAATCTGCACACTAGAAATACAGCCAGTATGTCAACATACATAAAGGTGCAACACCTACAAGTGGCAGACCTTTTAATGAAAGAAAGGCATCATTGTCACTTAAAATAGGTGTCAACCCCTTGAGATGAAAACCTGTACGCCAGACCAATAAAAACCTTACAAAGACCAAAAAAACCTTACAGGAAAAAATGTATTCATACATTTGATAAGATCAACAGTTTCAAAACAACAAATGCTATACACAAAGTATTTTTACACATATTTACATAAATATTTACATTTCTGAAACTTAATTTCATTATTTTTACTATAGCATTATCATCTTCCTGCTTTGGCTGAGCAAAGAAGCTTTTGATGGATGCTCCCTTCTTCATTTCAAAATTTCTTTCATGCAGTTTTGTCCTAAGTGTTCCACCAGATCACATATGCCTGACACCACCACTTTAATGTCTTTACTGCATATTTTACAAAAAGCATGGGAAGATCCTAACT
>JAECUM010034820.1:0-24962 GCA_016617855.1 Megalonaias nervosa
GGAAAATAACCTTCTAGAATGATCCAGATGTTTACAAAATAAAGCCGTAAACTGGATTATCCTACGAAAATTCCAAAACCTAGACCTAGACCCAAATAAACATATTTACGTCTATTAATAATAATACTAATTTTAATCCCATACACATAGAGAATAAATTAGCTATGTATTAGTTGCTCACACATAATAAAATAATAAATAAATAAATTTGGGTCAAACAGAAATGAACTAAATTTTGAACAAAGACAAGTCCAACATACATTGTTACAATAGCATGTAGTGAAATAAAAAAAAATAAAACCAACTAACGGTCTTGCACTTTAATAAGGAAAATAATTGTAAACGAAAGAACTCAGATGATATTTATTTCTGCATAATCTAGTATTGTTTGCAATAAGTTAAATTTAGTATTCCTTTCCAAATGTTCCAGAAATCTTAATCCAAACAACATTATTTTTTATATCACATCGTTGTTGCTAATATCAATGGCTCTTATTGATAGACTTTTACGGCAGACAGCGACAAACGATGTGATTCCCTGCAAGCTGGCGTAACTCAAACACTCTAGAATGATCTGCTATTTAACTATATCATGTAAAGGTTTCATGAGTGTACTGCTCTTTTTGATATATTCATTGTTATCCCTTTGATGGCCTTGGGGCTTGACTGTCATGAACCCTCTGTTGTTTGTTGCTTGCTTTTGTGTTTGCTCTAGCTTCCGCTGAGTTGTTGCTGGTGTTGCTGATATTGCTGATTATGCTATTGAATTCTTTGTTGCCACTGGCACTTTGTTCTTGTTCGTTAGAATTTCATCGACATAGGATTTGGAAGGTGAGGTGGTACTTGTTTAGTCCGGGGGTATTCTATGGGTCCATATTGCTTCATTTATTGTACTGTTACGTGCTACGATGCCTTGTGATTCGGCAATAGTCTCTTTTTTTTGATTTGCCGATCTTGATGGGAAGTTGTTTGCTGGGGAAAATGTGAGGTCCTGCAGGCTATGGCTAAGATTACCTACTGAGGTTTGTTTACAGCAAGATTTTAGATTATAATGAATACGTCCTCCCTCAGTCCCGTAGAATTCCTTGGAGTGGATGACAATGGAATTGTATCATCTAAGTTCTCTTTCTCGTAGATCTTGGGGGGTCACTGGAAGAAATATGTGGGACGTCGGTCAGTGCGGACGAGGATGGCACAAAAACATTGAATTTTTGGGGTCGGATAATGGTTTCTTTCACATTTGAGCTGATGAGAAGGTCTTCCATTGGTGTTTGTAGAGAGTGTTGTCGTGTGGTGTTGTGACTACTGTTACTAATGTTGCTAGTCATACGGATGTTCATACTAGCGTTGGTTCCATTTATTTCTAATACCAAATTTGCTTTTCGAACATGAGGCGTGATGTCTGACTTCACTGCTATCTTTTTTGTAGGTGCTTTTTGCGGCATGGGGATTCTTCGTGTAATAAAGCTGATCTTATAACTTGTCCTGGTGGAATTGAATAATATTTCAATTGTTCGAGTGCAAACATTTTCCTGTGGCAGAAAATTTTACAGCAATAAACACGGTCTTGTCAGTATGCAAGGATTCTACCCAGGCTAACGCTAGAATGAATCCTAGTTCCAGCTGAAGTGTTCAGCTTCACTGTTTCAATATGCTTAGATCCAATTCCCAATGGAGATAATCTGGTTATTGAGTTTCGTTATATTGGCGCCAAATTTGAAATTATTGTAAGTATGTCAAAGGTGTACTAAAGTAAGCATGTCACTATGTAACTGGTAATTGCAAATACGACTATGAATATTATTACTGAAAATTACGTGTAAATGAATGCGAAATTAAAAAATTAAAGAGGGTGGGGAAATTAATTTAGAATGTCGAGAGCACAGAGTTCTTCTGACAGCCAGAAGGTTTATAGCCAATGCAGTTTCCTACATTAACCATTTTCACTCCCCCCTGTTTCGGAACAAAAAGCTATATAGTATTCAATATTATTTACTGCTGCTAGGCGGACTGCTAGACCACATCAGCTTGGCTGGCTACTAGAGTTCGTCTGCGGGTCAGTACGGCCTCGTCAGCTGGTTGAAATTGTTTGGCAGGTTGGGCTGCCTTGGTTCATAGTTGGATGTAAAATGTAATGCAAGTCATATTGCGTTACTATATTCCTTATGAACGGTGGTTAATTCGATAGTTAAAGCTTGCTCACGTCCCTCCAAGGGCAACGAATGGAATGTAAAATGATTTTACGACTGACGAGTGCATCGAGTGATATGCCTGAAGTACGGATGTGTTAGAAAACATCCATCTCACAAAATGAATATCACATACAATACCTTAACATGTGTTATGTATATCTAATTTAATCCTTTGTTAGGTTTATTTTTCTACCTCTATACATGTTATTGTAAGGTAACGTTGTATGTTGGACTTGACCTTGTCCAAATTGAGTTCATTTCTGCTTGACCTGATTGACTTTTTAGTCTTTCTTATTTCTTTTTATGTCAACAACTAATACATAGCTTAATTATTCTCTATGTTTATGGGCTTGATATAAGGATCTTTATTAATAGAAGACGTAAATATGTTGTATTTGGGTCGGGGTTTTGGAATTTCCTAAGTGAATGTTACAGGTTATTGTGTTGTAAGTAAACAAGGCTCATTAGATCATTCTAGAAGGTTATTTTCCATTAGGTAATGGGTTGGTTTAGAAAATGCTAATTGTGACCTCAGGTCAAGTTGCGAAGCATATATATTTTAACTGAGGATTTTACCACTCGTGCTTTAACATCTAGCACTTTCAAGTTATATTAAATGTTGTGACCAGGAGTTTAGGGTTGGAGACTTTTTTTTTAGTTGTTCAAACTATAAATTCAAGTGATTATTTTCTCTGGAAATGCAAAAGTGCTCTGATAAAATTCTTGGATCAAGGCATTCAGTGGAATTTATATTGATTTCAAACCTGGAATTATATTTCTGTGATTCAACAAAAGACTGTTGACACATCAATACTCCAATAGCTACCACAGACACGTCATCGACTTCAATTGTGGGATATTTCTAGACTGTTACTGAATTTTATTCAAGACTTTAAATTACTAGGACTTGTGTCTGTAATTCTTGGATTATTTAGGAATTTAATTCGCAATATCGTAAGTTCTTTTTCTCTTTTTCATTTTGTATTCTAGGGAAATAAATATATTTATTAAATATTACAAAGCTTGTTGTCATTCACTCTTTCTCTCTCTTTCTTTCTTTCTTTCTTTCTCTCCCTTTCTTTCTCTGTCTTTCTTTCTCTCTCTTTCTTTCTCTCTCTACGTCCCGATTTCATTAGTTCTTCACGTGCCATCTGACATGTACTCGCAGATCTAGCACGTACTGGTGTGTAGTTTTTATTTCCTCGTTCGCGACGTCACCCGTCCAAAGTTCGCGTAGTATCCGCATCGGACCTCGAATTGTTCGTCCGTACATTAATTCGATGGGTGAAAACCATAAACTTTCCTGCGGTACTTCACGATACGCGAACAGAACCGCGTTCAAATAGCAGTCCCAGTCTTGCGGACGTTCCGCGCACATTTTTTGCAGCATATGTTTCAGGGTACCATTAAACTTTTCTACCGGTCCATTGCACATCGGATGGTATGGAGTAGTGTTCAGCTGTTTGATGGACAACAGCCTACTTATTTCACCCATGAGGTCAGAGGTAAATTGGGCACCACAATCCGTAAGGATTTCTTCTGGCACCCCAACCCTACTGAAGATGTCAACCAATGCTTCAGGCACCCGTTCCGTTTCGATAGTTGGTAACGGCACGGCTTCGGGATATCGGGTAGTGTAATCCACGAGAGTAAGAATAGACCGGTTCTTCCTTTCGGTAACTGGTTGCATTGGTCCTACAATATCCACCGCCATTCTTTTAAACGGCGTATCTATTAATGGCATCTGTCCTAAGGGCACCCTTGTGATCCTCCCCTTACCTACGGTCTTCTGGCATACGTCGCAAGACCTACAGAACCGTATGACATCGCCATTAACACCAGGCTAGTAGAATTCAGCGACTACTCTGCTGGTGCTCTTCGCCTTACCCAGATGTCCTGCCATACTAGACTCATGTGCCAGCCTAAGTACATGAGATCTGTATCTCTGGGGTACGACCACTTGCCAATACTTCTTACCCTCCTGAGTGACAAACTCACTATGAATTAGCTCGTTGTTCCGAACGAATCTCGAGTTGCCCCCACCCTTGCAGTGTTTAATTGCACCTGACGCGATTTTCTCAACAAATGTTTTGATGGATTAGTCGCGTTCTTGCTCTTGTTTGAACTCTTCATGCAAAATTCTGGAGATCGACTCAGGGACTTTAATTTCTGAAACGCGTTTTTCTCTCGTCGGGTTTGTGCTCGCGTTTCCACTGCCTGGGCCAAAGGTATCCTGAAATCTGCCAAGGTTGGAAGACGGGAACCTTCAACATTACCTAGCGTCAGATCGTAAATAGGGTTTTATATACAAAGGGCATCAACAGTTCCCGTTAGGAAAGGTGTTTCTACCGTGATCCTTGCTACGGGGATGCGACCGATCGTCTGATCCAGTAGCATACATGGGGACTCCCACCCGAGCATTTGGTTATCCTGCACGAGACTACGTTTGATCACTACGACTTCTCGACCGTTCGCGAAACCTCTCGCGGGTGGTATACGCGCTTCGGGGAAAAGACATGTGCCAAGTGAAGGCATACCTGGTTCTACCTGCACAAGACTAGCAGACGTACCTTTACTCTGTATAGCCACGGCAGCCCTATGTGTAAGCCCCTTCCTTTTAGGACATTTTGCTTGAATATGACCCCATTCCTTACACAAGTAACATTGTACACCCTGTCGACCTGTATCCCTGTCGACCTGTATCCCTAACTGACCTACTGGCTTCATCTGATTTCATAAGCTCTTTAGACGTTGGCCTCAGACTGGTTTCCAGACTTAAAATCTGTTGAAACCACCTTCTGGGTTCTCCCATGAGCCTCGGCAAAAAAATCGGCCTGCTTAGCCATATCCAGTATATTTGAGAAGACTTTCTCTTTCAGAAACTGACTTAGTTCCCGACCAACTGTGTTCAACAATTGATCTCTGAGCAAGAAATCAGTCAACCCTTCAAACGTTTTCACCACTTTGCCGCATTCAATCCACCGCTGAAAATAGTTCGCTATTCTAACGATGAACTGAACACAGGTTTCTCCCTTCTCGGTCTTGCTATACCTGAACTTTTTACGGAAACCCTGTTCAGTCAGCTCCTACCTTGTTAGAAGTGATTCCTTCAGGACGTCCTAATCGAACACATCGTCTCTAGGGAGTCGTGAGTACACATCCAGTGCCCTACCTTTTAATAACGCACTGAGATGCAGTGCCCAGTCATTTCGACTCCACTTCTGGTTCTCGGCGTACCGCTCAAACCGATGAAGATAACTATCAATGTTATCTTTTTTATCGTCAAAGGGGGGTAATTTAGGACCCTTTAATTTACTAGAGGCAGAAACGTGTTCTACTTTTCTAGCTGTTGCTAACTGTACCTGACGTCCATGATCTCGTTTCCTTATTCTTTCCTATGCCTCTATGATTTCCAATCTTGCCCGCTTTTCTAATTCTACCCGCCTTTCCTCCGCTTCCCTTTCTAATTCCTTTTCTGATTCCCTTTTCTCCTTTTCAAGTTGTTGTACCCTTTCTAAACTTTCCCTTTCTAATTCCCTTTTCTCCTTTTCCAGTTGGTGTTCCCTGTCAATCTTTCCCTTTCTAATTCCCTTTCCTTTGCCCTTTCATCCCTCTCCCGGGCTTGTTCTTCCTGAATAAATTTCCTTAAACTTTCCCCCTCATACCCGAGTTCTTTGCCTACAGCGACCAAGTCTTTAAGGGATGATATGACTGATATAGCAAATTTAATTTTACAGAACTGACTAACCTTGTCTTTCTGATGAAGGCAACCAAAACAAAATAAATGTGTATTTATAATGGACCCTCGGACCTAAAGAAGCCAATCAAATAAACACCAACTTGAAGCCATTTTGGCAAGGAAGTCACACTCTTAATATGTAAACAGTAAGTGTAGACTAACACAAACAAAATGATGATGATTAACGTAATCCCAAAAAAAAATCCCACTTCTGACACCAGTGTAACAGAATTGAAACAGAGTGCGTTTTTGGACTAAATGAACAACACAAACACAATGTGATGGACGGTGGAAATTTATAGAGTGAATTACTAAGAATATATATATGTATAGATTACAAATGCTATGATTCTCTCCCGCTCCTATCATACGATTAAACCAATCACTCTACACACATTCCCAAATTGAAAAATAAAAATATGATCCATATAATCTTACGTGTGAAAAGAGAGGTTCAAATAACCTCAGGGACTGCTAATACGTTTCCACTAATAGTATGCAACACAAGCGAGATCCACATAATCTCACGTATGTAATACCATTAAGATTCACTCACAGAATTCAAATATGCTTCCAAAAATATACACTGTAGACGAGATTCACATAATCTTCTATATTATGCTATGTAAGAGATTCACATAATCTCCTATATTAGGCTATGTAAGCGAGATTCACATAATCTCCTATATTAAGCTATGTAAGCGAGATTCACATAATCTCCTATATTAAGCTATGTAAGCGAGATTCAAATAAACAATGAAAGCTATGAAAGCGCGATTCACATAATCTCGTGCAATGTACACAGTGAAAGCGATGAAAGCGAGATTCACATAATCTCAAGTAATGTAAACAATGAAATTGTATGTACTCAATTGAAACCACAATCAGTTGAAACAAACATATCACTCGTAACACTTGATCAGTAGTATGATTCATAAACTGATAAACCACAGTTTCACCGAATCCTTGGGTTGGCCCACACTTTTATCGGCCACTCACACCCTTCACGGATCCACCACATGTACAGATATACGTATACAACATACGTACAGACAGCACCCAGCACTCTGGTATTGGCTACGCCTACATTCGTGGTTCCACCACATGTATAGACTTACGTATACACACACGTACGGACAGCACACAGTACTAAACAGCTACAGTCAGCTCAGCCCTACACAGCTACCGTCAGCCGTACACATCCCTATGGACAGGTATACACATAAGTACAGACAGTATGCCACTCTATGGACAGCTACGCCCGACCCTACACAGCTACAATAAAACCAAACTGGTCATAATAATGGGTTCTGAATTAATTTTTAGATATATAATAATAAATTAAACTGTAATAGCAACTTGTATTCCAAAGTTCACAACGTTTCCAATCTGAAGTAGTAAAGGCTTCATTACCAGATATGACATTAAAACGAGAATAGGCTTCACATATCAAATAAAAGATAAATTTAATACTTACCCCTATGGCCGGAGAACATAATGGAGAACGTTCACTCCTTGACAAAATAAAAATGACCGGTGCCTCAGTTTGAAATGGTATCAAACTTAAATCCATAGGAGAGTGAATAATAATCAGGGTAAAATACTCTTGCATACCATGCCTTTCGTGACTCTCGTCGCGCATGTAGTTTCCGACGAGATACATGCTAGTACAGTCGCTCACCTGGAGAAACAATGATTCACCGCAGGTAACGTTGTACGCATGCACAACGAATAAAGGTCAAAAATAGATCTAAGGCAAAACCAAGTTATTTCTTGCCTTATTCTGTGACAATGCAAATGACTATTTTCCAGGTCAAATTTCATCAACGCTGTAGTTTCATCTCGTTTGTCAGTGGATTAAACAAATAACGAATGGCATACTCGTAATTTCTAGGAAACTAAATCATCCTCCTATCGACGTCATAAATATATGGCTCGATGTAAGATCGTTCAAGTTTGCTGGGCCGGTTATTAAGCCGTTACCCTAATATATTTCGATCTGCAAATGACCCTGTCCCTTCACCCAACACAAATGTCAAATATCAAATATGGATGGGAATTACGGAGGAAATTTGGATTACACTTGCCACAATCAAAGCGTGAACAAGGTCATGAGAACAAGTAGGATAGCAAAAGCTCATCATGTTAAGTCCATTGTCAAAAACAAACGCCCAATGTTTTTTGTTTTTTTTTTTTTGCATTGCCACCCACCCCTCTAGAAAAGAGACATACTACTTCTTGAATGCCAAATCAAGTAAAACTTAAATCATTTTTCCTATGATGTTTGGATGGTGTACGTGTGTTAGTGCGGGTGTGTTTATCCATAGTATAAATACATCAAGACAAATAGATGTATTCACTATAAGCCAGTAGTGGTTAAAGTTTACGATCACTCGCACAAGTCGTTTTGACCTAGTTACAGGAATAGCTACTGTGAGCAAAGGGTACACAATAAAATATTATCAGATTAACAAAGTAAAAAATTTCAGTGAACAATAGTTTTCTTCAGATAGAGTGGTAACCTTTTGCACGTGTTTCTTAAGACAAGGTGGCTACAGGCCCCATAAACACTTTTACCATTACCATATTAGTATAATTGAATGATGAAAATGGTAGATATATTTTGAGATAGATGGAATTAGCTTTATGTTATAAAGAAAGACATGAAATTAAATTTACAAGTGCACACGAGAGAGAGAGAGAGAGAGAGAGAGAGAGAGAGAGAGAGGGGGGGGAGCGATACATAGGCGACGGTGATGGAAGACAAATGGGACGCCATTTTTTCTTCTATTTAATGCACCATAATAGGACAAGGAGAAATTAACATCAGCCTACCCTTTCTATGAGTCTATTGAGACAACGACATATTCTATGCGAGAAATGTTTATGGGCAATTATTTATTTCGTTCATCGGTATTTTAGAAAACATTGTTATAGTTATTCTCAATTGACTGAAGTAACATTTGCTATATGTCCCACATGTCAAAATGTCATGTTTTGCTGCACACGCCTGGAGACGATTAACAAAAATGTTATCAAATCCCATTAAACCATAGGCCAGAGAACAGTGAAAACAGGTCTTGATCTTGGCCTATCAGAAGTTGAAATCAACAGACAAGAAAAATAGGTTTTATACATTGGTAGATTTGACGTAGGCAGGAAGAATCGTCCATTTTGACCAAATTTGTTTATATTTTTTCTCTCACGATTCAACACATGCAGTGCAGTCCATTACCAATTTATTCTCAAGCTAAACATGTATTGTCCTGTAACATTTTTCACCTATGAGAAATACTGAAAATCAGTTTGCAATCTGAGACTAACACTCTTATTTCGCTTCAACATTTTGACTTAGAGAAAGTGTTGAGCCTTGAGGCTGCAATGTTGCAAAGTTCCCTAAACCAAGGAAAGTAAAACAGCACCAAAAACGTCTTGCTCCGTTGTAGCCTTAAATCAACTGACAAAAATAGTTGGGTTATATTATACTTATTATTAAACGGTAAAGCAGAGTGTCTGCTTTTAGTGCGTTGTTATTTTCTTCTTCAGGAAACTGTAGATCTAATACTATTATTATTTGTCGTGACATATTGCTGCGTCAAATATACTATTCGTTCCCAAAGCTAAGCTATCTGATATCCAAAAGCATATATAAACTCAAGTTTCAATATAATCCATGTACGAAAATAAGACTAACTATTAATATACAACGATAAGATATCTGATGTGCACAAACAAAACGAAACTCAAGATTTATATTTACCCATTATAGAAAAATAGCTTAACGATTTTTAGAGGTGCAAGTGCTTTAAAATAATTACAAAGCTAAAGTAACATTTCTTGTGACCACTGACAGTTCTTGCGGTATCGTAAATAGGGAACATATTCCATTATGATTTCAATGCAAATCATTTTTTCAGAAACTAAAGTGTGCGTGTTTATGCAATAGAGAGCGATGAGGGAGAAAATGATTTGTTCCAACTTTTAAATGTATCAAGGCACTTACATTTGTATGGTATATTTCCTTATTTTCCTATGAATTACAAATACACATTCATTTTTAAAAATCACTCAGATAGGAAAAAGTCCACTTTTTCTAAAATATCACAAGAGTGAATTGGAGGCAAAGTCTACTAAAATCCTCCTTTCGAAAATGTTGATTTAAAATTCCAAACTTTCTGTGATGCATTTTGCAATAAGACTGACACATTTTCCATTGGTCACAAATTGTACGAGTTATTCGTGCGTTAGGTTTAATTTTTTAAAAGCGACTAGTGGTCAGGCACAGAGAAACACGTCTGATCTTATCAGTGTGTGAATAGCAACTGAAACCGATTCGAAGCAAAGGAGGTAGAAAAAATGTCCCTTAGCAAATGAAGTCACTTACAATGAGTGACTCATTGTTTTGTTTTAAATTCAAGGCTGGCAGTGTGGCAAATAATGCATATGCTCTTGTGTTTTTAGCATTGCAGTGCAGGCAGCCGAATGTCAATTTGCAATCATGTGTCGTATGCTGTATCATTTTCTATCACGCTAAATACAGAGTTATTGGTTCGCGTTTTAAAAATGACACAAAATGTTCACATTTAGACATTTTGATATATACACACACACTAACAAAGGTAGTGACAAGGGCTACACGAGTAATTTTATCTTCAAACTAGTAAATTTGGGGATTGGTATGAAGTGATGATTTCTGGTAAAGTTGCAAGTGTGTGTGTATGTGTGTGCGTGTGTGTGTGTGTGTGTATGTGTGTGTGTGTGTGTGTGTGAGAGAGTGAGAGAGAGAGAGAGAGAGCGTTTGTATTTGGTGTAAACCGAGGACATTCATGAGATTACACACCAACGTATCGAGGACACACCTCCAACAGAGGATGTTCTCGGTTGGAAAAATGGTAAAATCTTGCTTCTACCAACTATTTTAGCCTAGAATAATGTAAAATCATGATTTGTAGGAAGGTCCCCGTTTACACGTTTGGTGCTTGTTCGCGATTTTGGAGTGTACCTTTTTTCCAAAGCTGGCGATACACACGCCCGAAACCATGCCCTCGATTGCCCAATGGAAAACTTGTAGAGAGATCTCCGCTTTCACACTACACTTTGCAAAAATGTATTATCTCCCTTTAGATCCAAGCATCAAATAAGAAGAAAAGCTAGTGCATATAACAGTCCCTGGTATTTTTTTTTATATTTCATGCATGTGTGACAATAGTGTTGGGAAACTCACGATACATTCATACCATACACGTCCAATACACGCAAATAAATCTACGACATGTTCGAAAGCAGCACATCAAAATGCTATTGAAAATACGCATGAATTCATTGTAGACCTGTACTGAAATTGCTTAATTATCCCACCCATCTGTAAAGTTAAAAGGTCCTGTTTTCGGCGAGATTTTTTCACACGTAAAGATAATGAAAAGACATCCTTGATATGCAAAATTTATTTTATGATTATTAAATGAGCTATATCCGCCCCTATTTCATCATTTGCCTACTTAGTGTTCAATCAGGAGAGAACAGATGGGACTCAAGTGAAAAATCCCGCTAAGGTGAGATCGAAGTATCACTAACCGAATTTGGAAGTTACACGCACAGAACTTCAGTAAATATATAGAAAGATAAAGATATTATATAGAGGTAAAATATTTATCATCAAGATGATCAGTCCCAAAATGAAACATTTAATTACAGCAATATATTTTTCATTATCGCGCTCTTAAGACCTAGAACTACTTATGCAAGCAATCATAAACTGTTGAATGCATTCAATGTTCTTTGAAATGTATATACTTGCCTCAGTTGGTGATTAGATGAATTTCCTTAACATATCATGAATTATGTTTGTATCGATAGTTCAGTTGTAAACGAAGTCTTATTAAAACAATACACAAAATGTAAACACAAGGCGTCAATCTATCTTGTTTTCCCAAATTTAAAGAGGTTTTTAACAATAGCCAAAACGCTCAGGATGTTCCACTTGACCAACTTGTATCTATAACTTAAATGAACATCTATTTAGAGCTGTATTAGACTGTAATATTCTTACTCATGTAGTCTTTTTTAATATGCTTTACACAGAAGGCGACGCGAAAAAAATAAAAACTGTTTAAAACTTCCAATCAAAACACCCTTATGAAAGTGCCTTGAATTAGCAAATGTATAAACTAAGTGATCTGGAAGGTGAACCGTGAGAATGCCAGAGAGAGAGAGAGAGAGAGAGAGAGAGAGAGAGAGAGAGGTGGCTGGGGAGAGATTCGTACGCGTATTATGCAATGAAGATATTACTCTATTTTGTCAAAAAGCGAATAGTCATTGCCGATGAGGAGAGTTTCCTGCCATAAATGCTCAAATCCAGCCAAATGGTATTGCTACAAGCCAGGGGTATTTGCTTAACTGAGTGGTGTCAAACCCTGGAGCGATTCAGCTAGAAGTCATAAGTTTACCCCAATTTTCCAAAGACTTCAATACAACTTCAGTTGTAAATTAGAGAGACCGACGTGTCCATTCCATACATCAATATTTAGCTAATCAATACAAGACCGCAGATCTCACAACTTGCCAAATAGCTATCAACCGCAAATCTGCATGGTTTCTCTTCATCAACTTTTCGTACTGTCATCAGTGCACGCCATAGAAACTATACAACTATCCCTTAACACAGGGAACTATTTTTACTACTTAGGCCAGTCAATTTATGGTTTCAAGGCACACTTCGCATTTCGCCAGTACAACCGCATCACATTTGCCACCATGGCGACATAAACGGTATCTGCCGAGTCCCTTCTTGTTTATTCCTTTGTGCAATTTACCGGTCTCCTGCCGTAAATACTGCCACTTCAGACACACCACCAATGTACACGACTAGGTTTTAATAGGGTCTATGGTACGACAGGGACACTCATGCGGTTGTGACCTGAATTCACTAAAAGTCAACCATGGCATCACGGAAACTCACTAACACTTCACTCCGTGACGTTTGCTCCTACTAACTGGCTAATTATTTCGGGCAAAGGAATATTTTCCATTGCACAGAGTTCCAATAATCAAACAAGTAATCACACAAATCTAAGAAATCCTTACAACGGGGCACTATAACCAAATGCGCATACTCCAAATTTATTACAGAATGATCTCCAAAGTGATGGATTAGTATGAAGCATGTTATGTCGTACTAAAGAATAATTGCAAGACAATCAGTCAATCAAAAAATTCATCAGTCAGTCAATAACAAAAGATATATATTCAAATAATAATGAAATTGCCCTAAAGAACAGTTGTAGACTAACCCTTATGGAGGTTACAGTTTCTTAATACTAGTATGTGATTTGGATTTGATTTTAACGTAACTTTAACAATCTTTCAGTCATATCGCTGCGATGTTTGCAGTGTGGCAGTTTATAGTGATGTCGAGTACTAGGGCATCACGCCGCAGACATGTGGTATGATGTCCCACCCAGTCACATTATTCTGACACCAGGCCGACTAGTCCTAACACTAACCTCTTAATGCTGAACGCCTAGCGAGGCAGCTGTTAGTACCATTTTTATGTCTTTGTTATGACTCGGCCTGGGTTCGAACCCTCAACCTCCTGCATCCAAGGCGGACGCTGTAACCACTAGGCAACCTGAGCTGTCGTATTGCTTGTTAAGACTAGACTAGATATGCAAACATGTCCTGGTTGGTCATAATGTATCAACGTCTACGATCTCCGTGCTTTTGTTAAATAGTGTGCGTCCTTAGTTTATATTGATAGTTCAGACTAGATGTGTAAATGCGTCTTTGTGGTCCATGATGTACTAATGTTCACAGTCACCGTGATTTTGTTAGTAGTGTGAGCCCCTTATTTGTACTAATCGTTTAGACTAGATGTGTAAATATGTTTTCTTTGTCCATGATTTACGAATGTCCTCAATCTTCATGTTTTCTCAATAATTGTGTGCGTCCTTAGTTTGTATTGATATTTTTTTTCTGTCTGTGTAATCCGTCATTGTTGTCCATTATGTCTGAAGTCTCTATTTTCTCAACAATTATATGTATCCTTTGTATTGATATTTGATTATATATGTTTAAAGATATCTTCTTCGACTATGATACACTATAGTCGATAGTCTTCATAAATAATACAGAGGATCAGTGTAAAAGCGTTCATTAAATTCTTAGGTCAAAGTTAACAAAAAAAGTCTTCATACATATTAACTATTGTGAAACAATTAAATCAAATTCAGTCATAGTACCAACAAGGAAAATCAGTTTCAGATTTCATGAATCATATGATGGTTTAAGATTTAGTAGAATAGGTTCATGTCATATATAAATTGTTCTTGATATTATCAATTTATGCACAGTTACAATATAACAATACATCTTTTGATACATGAGCATATTAACAATCCCAGTACTGTGCTTCCGTCTAAACACATCTATGAACAGTATGAAATCACCAGCCTGCCATTGTTGTATGAAGTAACAATTGAACACTGATGCCTTACTTGGTGCCGGGATAATCATAATGTAATCGACCTTTTATTCTGGAAACGGTTAAAGATATTTCTGAGATGATAAAAACTAACCACAATTACGTCTGAGTGCACCAACCCTCTTACTCTGAACAGTTCATGTACGGCTTAAAAATGTTTCTCCTCATTTTCATTTCAGACAATGGTTGTCATAGCTGATCATGACATCACACTGTCCACAGTTTCCATGTTGTGGTCAATAGTTATGTGTGTCCTTAGTTTCCATGAATTATACAGAATATTTGTGTAAATGTGTGCGACCTTGTTTGCATTGCTAAATTTCATATTCCTCAGAACTGACAGTAATAATAATAATAATAATGAGGACTTTGTATAGCGCCTAATCTTTAGAAGCTCTAAGCGCTTTACAACATTTGACAAAACTTAAAAAACGTATATAATGATATGATTACAAAATTAAAAACAAACACCACGAAAGTAGAAACAGAAAATATGCTGTAAATATTTAAGGCAAGGATACATTATTAGGTCTTTAAGTCTGTTCTTGCAGTTGAAATAGGTGAGTTTTAAGAGCGCTCTTGAATGAGATCACTGTGTCTTTGTGTCTAAGTGCGGTGGGCAATTCGTTCCACGTTGCTGGGCCCTGGTATGCAAAAGAGCGTTGTCCATATGATTTCATCTTCATAGTGGGAATAATGAGAATACGAGTGTCAGAAGAGGAGCGTAAGCATCTTGCAGGTGTGTACACATGGGTGAGGTCAGATAGGTATGTTGGACTGGAGCCCGTCAGTGAAACGTAGCACAGAGAACAAATTTTGTGTTTAATTCTGGATCGTATGGATAGCCAGTGTAGGGTACAGAGCAGGGGAGAGGCGTGCTCTGATCGTGGTACTCTAAGGATGATCCAAGCAGCTGTATTTTGAACTTTTTGAAGTTTCTGAAGTAGATATTGAGACGAACCAGACAGAATTGAGTTACAATAGTCCAGTCTTGAAAGTACTAAGGAACACACAAGTGTTTTAGTGGCATCAACTGAAAGATACTTGCGAATGGAGCTGATGCGTCTCAGCTCAAGATATGCAGCCTTGCATATGTTCATGACATGTTGGTGCAATGAGAGAGTACTGTCAAGAGTAACACCGAGGTTTCGTACTGACTGTGTGAATTTAATGTTGGTGTTGCTGATATTTATTGTCTGAGGTAAAGGATGTGAATGAGAAAGTCTTTGTGTTGTAATCAGGATGGCTTCAGTTTTATCATCATTCATCTGCAGCTTGTTACATGTCATCCATGATTTCACATCGGAAATGCACCTCTCTACGCCTTGGATGGTAGCTTCAACTTCAGCTGGATGGCTAGATTTGTATATTTGGGTGTCATCAGCATACAATTGGTGAGACACTGGATGATGATCTATGACACTTGAGAGTGGCTGAGTGTATAGAATGAAGAGAACAGGTCCAAGAACAGACCCCTGTGGAACACCACAGCATAGATCAACTGGGCTGGAGTGTTTTCCATTTGCGGACACAATTTGTGTCCTGTTGACCAAGTAGGACTTGAACCATAGTAAGGCCGTATCATGAATGCCAAATACATGCTGGAGACGGTGAAGTAATATATCATGGTCTATAGTGTCAAATGCTGCAGACAAGTCAAGGAGAGTGAGGACTGTAATCTTTCCGCTATCCAAAGCAGAGAGAAGGTCATTGACTACTTTCAGAAGAGTAGTTTCAGTACTGTAGCAAGGGCGATATGCAGACTGTACATTGCTAAAGCGACTGTTTGAATTCAGATGAGATAGAAGTTGGGATAGAACAACTTTTTCTAAGATTTTTGACATGAATGGGAGATTACAAACTGGGCGGTAGTTCTTTAAATCATTATGGTCGAGTGTTGGTTTCTTCAGCAGAGGCTTTACAATGGCAGTTTTGTAAAATGATGGGAATTCGCCAGTTGAGGGAGAGGTATTAATAAGATCAGTTAGTGAAGGCAGTATTGGATCCAAGCACTCTAGCAGCAGTGACGTCGGGATCGGATCCAGTTCACATGACTTTGGTGCACTCTTCATCACGATTGTACGTACTAAATCCATAGAGACAGGTTCAAATGCTGCTAATGGTTGCCGCTGAAATTCTGTATCACAACTGTATGGTGACGATGAGTCAACTGAAATTGTGTTGTCAAGTTTATCTCTGATGGTTTGTACTTTGTCACGGAAGAAATTTGCAAACAGGTCCGGAAGGTCGACTAGAGAGAAGGTAGCTGGAAGTGGTGTACAGTACAGTTCCCTCCTTGATACATCACCATTTGCTATTAATTTACTGCCTCAAACTATATTTCTTTTCGCTCTAAGATCGCCAGAACAAATGTCCTCGGTACGCGGTTCCATACCCGAGTCCTCGATATCCACCAAATACAAGAATGTGTGTGTGTGTGTGTGTGTGTGTGTGTGTGTGTGTGTGTGTGTGCTTGGAAAATGACCAAGATCAGACAGAATTTTTCCTCGTGAAAAATGTAAAGTTCAGAGTCTTGCAAGTTTCAAAACTGAAGTCATGTAGCTTTCTACTGTCTCATAGACATTTCTCCGTTGGCAAATGTGAAATATAGCAAGTCATTATCACAAATAAGAGGCAGAGATAGGGGTATGAAAAGTTGTTGTTTGGCTAAAATCCATGAAACTTTGTAGTACACATGCCCTGTCTTGCACTTATGTCGACAACATAAAAAATTGTACAATTTCCATACACTTTTATTGCTTTCAAACATGATTAAAATACGAAAACAGCTCAGAGATAAATGAATATGTGCGTCAAGAATATATATATATATATATATATATATATATATATATATATATATATATATATATATATGAATAAAGCTACATATAAGCAAGTCATTATACAACATTTTCGATCGACGTGTGCCCCAGAGTTTCTAGGGACACACTGTAAAGTTCTTTTCTCTAATGTTCGCTCCAACAATGACCTCTTATTTGGACGGTACTGCCCTGAACTTTCCTCTGTGTCGGGTTCTTCTACCATTGTTTTAATCATGGGTTTGAATGTCAGTTCACTTCGGATTCTAGGTGAACACATTTTGATCAATTGCAAACGTTTCCAGTCGTGTATATCTTTCCAATGTTCGTGTATGTCACAAGCTACACAAACTTCTTGGTAAGCATGAACAGTCGATAAAGTCCCACGAATCGTTTCTTCAATTAGAGATAGACAAGTACCGATTAGAAACAACAATACTTTTCAAAGAATGAATGTCTCGTGCACATAAAAAGTTGTTTTGACCATGATTTCTTCGCAAATAATGATCATAAATAGTCCACAATAAATCCTCTGGTAAATGAAATCCACGAAACGTAGTCCCCAACACATACATGACATGTCGTCCCTAATTCAATGGAAATAAATGTTGTAAAATGTTTTGGCAATAGTCCAAGGTCTGAATACTGTCATTGACGTCCTTTCATGGAATATGTTGCAATACTCTTGATAAAGATCGTGGTATAGTAAACTTGTATGTCTTAGCTGAAGTGATAGATGCAGTGACTAACTTCTGCTCTGTATTGAAGAGTGTATATTGCAAGGATGTCATTGAAGATTTGTAATGTATAACCTCTATAAATGAATATTCTTAAGAACACGTTCTTGATGAAGAGATATTTAATATCTTTATTCACTTCATTCACAACCTTCTTGTGAACCTCTATGTTTAAGAGTTCCACACTGACGAATTTTGATTTGGCTCTACCTTGTAGTTGATAATACATTTCAGCTGACAAGGATTGAGGTTCTGTAGGTAGTATATATATAGTCTCCATTTAGAATAGCGTCGAAACTTCCTCTCACTCTTTAATCGATCTGGATCAGTGATATGACTTTGGTCCGACCAAAGGAAGGTAGTGACAGCGAGGGGACCATCTTGCATGTTCCAGGTAAGCCGTATCTTTATCTTCCCATTCGTGAAGTGACACATCACAACTGAAACACTTGAGTTAATCTCATTCTCTCAAGCAGACAAATCCTGTTCAAACTAAAACGTTGGCAGTGTGTGATCCTTTCCTATCCTAAGGCGATGTTTTAAACGTGTTCAATGTACTAATACAGTCCTAAGAGTCAGGCAAGAACAGGAAATTTGCAGTCTTTGAATTTGGAGTCCATAGTGGGGTCCACCTCATGCTTGTTGAGCCGAAGTCATCATCATCTTCATCATCGTCATCATCATCATCATCATCATCATCTTCTTCTTCTTCTTCTTCTTCTTCTTCTTCTTCTTCTTCTTCTTCATCATCATCATCATCATCATCATCATCATCATCATCATCATCATCATTATTGGTGGCTGTAGTCTTGGAGCCTTTTTATAATGAAGTTCACCGAGTCCGTACGGTAACATGATTTGGTCGGGAAGTCACATTCATTTTTGGTACACAATTTGACACACTTTCTTTAAGTGGCGGCTGATGATTTGGCGGTTTGATAAACGTGCAATTTTTATGGCTCGAACGTAGAAACAAGAAAGGTTTGATACTTTGTTGTTTGGGTTGGTCCGATTGTCGAATTATTCTCCCAGACCCTTTCCATTCGTTCTGCAGTTTCGTTCTTGTTGATATACGTTCGACTCATGATAATGACTAAATGCATCTGCCATTGGAAGTGCTATTAAACTGTACGATGCTGCGTTTTGTACCGAGAATGTCATCAGCCAGTAACACTTTTCTGGGTCTGCTCCCTTTCGGAGGAGAAACGCGGACCATGTAAAGTGTGACTTTTCTGTCCGTGATGTGAAACTCGTTGTTGGATTGTTGGATGTGTTGAATGTTGTCAATGATTTTGGTGTGTATCGGTTCTGCTGGGGTGCTGAACTCGATCCAGACGGGTAAACATATGAATAATTTAAGGGTCTGATGATGAACAAAGAAGAAAAGTTGGCAAAGTATCTGGATGATGCTTGGCTTATTATCGCGAAAGAGAAAGTGTTGAAAAAGTGATGAAAAGACTAAAGTGACCAGTCATTCCCCATATTGACTTCACCGTATATCCAAAGCATCAAAGGTCTCTTTCAACTAAATAAGGAGCGAAGGCGTAGAGCGACTGACGTTTCAGATATTTTCAAGGAAAAAGTCACGTGTGAATTGCTGACTCATCATTTCCTATGCGAATTACTTGATGGATAGTTTCAGGGGATAGATCATCGCTCGTCGGCAGATAAAAAATGTCTTCCAAGATTGAAAATCTGAATGATGCCTACGTGCAATTTCACTGAATCAGGCAGAACCTGATTACGAAGGCAGACGAAAGGAACAACACGATGTTCTTGAAATTGTACAAGACCTAATAGAAGAGGTATTCCATGAAGAAACCACAAAGGATATAGAGGAGTTAACGGAGAGGCACGAGCAGCATCAAAGAAGAGGGCAACAGGAGCTGCAGATTCAACAACAGCAGCAGCAAGGAGGAGAAGCAGAATGAAGAATGGACACGGAAGAGTTCTTCTCCTCTAGTTGAAGCAGGCCATATCCTGTGGCAAAATCCGCAGTGAGACGTGTTCATCCTCCCAGAAATTAACGTAGATCAGGACAATTCACCAAAAACGAAACGACCATTTTCAGGGCCAACCAGATCTCTAGAAAAGAGAGATACTATTCATTTTGCCAAAATATTTGTGTTTGTATGTCTTGTGTTTGATTGTATATGACTATGTATTTCCCCAACAATAAAAACCGCTTCCCTTCTCCAATGAGCCTTTGAATGTAAGAGTATAGCGGTGCACCTAGTGTGTATTTTGTACGTTTGGTCTATGCTTTTGTGTTTGTCTTTGTCTTTCCTCACAACAAAACTTTCGCTTATCCAGTTTGTGCTTGTATAGAGTATAGTGTGCTTGTATGTAATACAAATGATAGAGGGTTTCTTTCAGGTCCGTACAATGTTTATTTTCTCTGTTAGGGTCTTGTATGTGGTGTGAATTGTTTGTGTACGGGATATTTTCCTTCACGTTCATGTTTCAGGCATATACCGCGGCAGCAATTAAAAACAAGGAAGCCAAGATTATAACAATGACAGTACGGGGCACGTATTCTCAAGCAGCGCTATGAAGAGGCTTACCACCTATATTCCCCGACCACCTTTATTGAAGCCACAGGATAGTTGTCTCATCGTCATGGGTTCGAAGCATTCCCAGAAGTGTTCCAATTGACGCTTGGAGTCTCCCGCCGAGCCCCTTCCCTCACTTTCCTATGTATGACAATCAAGGACGAGTGCGTAGGGCAATTGCTACAATCGTTCGCCCAGCAGGTGCCCCGATGAGAATGTTATTACGGAACTGGGGTGGCGTCATGAATCCGTGTTCAAGTATACCAGAAGTATGATACTGCAATATGATACAGTATTGGAACCAATGAGTATTGGTTCGAGTCCCAGTCGTAACAAATCAGTCGCTGGAGGCTTGATTGCTCCGTAATAAGACACAATTAAGAAGCATAATATGTATTCATAAATGCGTACGGGAATGTGGCCCGAATTCCCTCCCGTACGACCTATTAAGTATCACACCCTGTAGGACTTAACTCGTCGTATATGCACGTGGTACGCTAGCGACGTTAATTAAAGTTATGTCTGTCTGTCAGTCAGACGAGAGTCGCGTGGAGTAAAAGCCAGCAAGCACATCGCAAATGATATAACACTGCAAGACAGAGCGTGGCGTTATCATGGCTACCAGCTAACACAGTGATACCTACCCGGTACTACGGGTTGTTAGGTCCCTAGGAAAGGTACAAGCTACTGGCTGGAGCCTTAGAGCCGGGATAGAAAGAACAACTTTGATTTTAATATGGGATGAAGAGAGTGAGGTGATTTACTAAGATATCCTCGGACTGGGAGGTGACGGTGAGAATGGAAGTAACAGGAATAAGAAATGTAAAGAGAGGAGAAAAGCGGCGCTTTGAGGGCTACTGATCACTCAACTACAACACCTGGACCTCTAACAAATATACTGAGACTCACATAATAGATCACAATGGCAATTCATCTCACAAGTACATGATGCGAAAGCGACGTACATTCAAGCCAGTTCAAGTCAGTCAAACGAGGCGAGGTGCCATTCTGGCTACCAGCCAATGCTATTATACCGACTCCAGCAGTACGGGCCATTATGGCCCAAGCTATGGCACTAGACACTAGATGAAGCCGGAAAGCTGGTGCCAAGGGAAGAGTGATGTGGCACACCGAAAAGACAGGTCCGTGCCCTATCAGACGGCAAAGACAAGGAAGTACAAGAAACGAAAGTAAAAGAAGCCCTTTCAAGTACGACCAACGACTCTGCACCAGTAGCTAGCACTCCACAAAACTGATAATATAGAAAGCACGGTTTAGTTAACTGTGCAGAATTTGACTGATAATATTATTTGGCTTTTCCGGGATAATCTGGTTGACGTTTGGAGTTTCCTGCCGAGCCATTTTCCTCTCTTGCCGTCTCGAACATGCAAAGATGTATGTGTGGGATAATTCCCACTTGATTAATAACCAAATGCTTGGAAGAGCGAGAATGCACGGATAAGGGGTGACGTCATGTGTGTGGTTTACTCCCACCAGTTGTCTTATGCTGAACTATAGACAGACAACTGCAGACGATTGTGTGTGTGGACCGATTCCCACACATTTAGCATATAGACATTAGGCTTTTAGGGCCCCTAGACGTATTGATGCTGTGATACAACAACAAATAAAAGCACTAGTCCCGTGCTTGCACGCTTAACTGAGTGCTGTCAGGTGGTTGGATGTTTTTAAACACACGAGACGACTATTTAAGAAACATACTGTGTATACATTAACGCGCTCGGGAGGAAGCTCTCTTACCCCTAGTGAATGATTAAGAAGACTGCTTTGCAGGTATTAACCACTCGGAGAAGGCCCTTTGTTATAATCAATTATCGGTTAGTCAGTGTGGCTTCAGTAGTCTGCAGTGAGCACAGGTAGAAGAATCACATAATTAGAAGAATGACGCTAGTGAATTAGATGTTTCCCTCCACGGCCCCAAGTGCACTCCAAGATTTAAACCTTTTGAAAGCAACGAGCTGGAGTCTAGGAGCGCAGTAGAAGAAGACTACTCTTCTCCTGATTTATGAAACAACAACAGAAACCAGAGAAGTAGCCCCTTAAGGCAGCAGAAAAGAGGAGGTAAAAAAGCAGGAACAGCAGGAGCGATAAACGCAGACATTACAGTTATCTAGATCCCCTACCGACAGATCTCTGCCAACAGCTACTCCACCCAGCTCAACAACAACTTCAACCATTAGTCGTGCTTTAGAAACTAGAAAGGAACTAACAACACTAAACAAACACCAGAGGCATCAATGGAGCAAGGGCAAAACAAAAAAGGGCGGAAGAAGAAAATGAAACAAAGAAGAAAGACAAAAAGCAATAGGTCAAAGAAGAATCAAAGGCAGCCAGATCCAAAGTGAAAACAGCCGCCAAGAGCAGCGACAGCAATATCAACAAAAACATCAACTACAATAGTATCTGCAAAGACTGTCTAAACTATAAACCGAGCTAAAGAAACTCAAATTCTTTCAGATCAACAACTAAAAGGAATTCCCAGGCACGGAGCGGAAACGATGAAAACATTTGCTTCCAGGTGGAGGAGTGGGGCATATGAGTGAATGGAGAATGACTGTCAGCACACACCGAGGATTTAACAACTGTCCTGGATGCTGACACGACACAAAAAGAGAGGATATGTTGACAACAAGAGAAAAACAATTTCCTGCATGCTGCTGGGGATAATAGCTCACTAGCAGAGAAATGCTACCAGTATCCCGCCCCCTTAGTGACACCAATCGTCATCGAGATTATTAGAGCCTTCAGCATCCAGGCCCAACTGAAACCTGACCGAAAAGAACGGTACGACCTGATAATGGCTGACATTATCTTCCCAAATTTCAGCAAGGGGTGACCAAGATAGAAATTCCATCCACCGGAACACATCAAGCCATTATTGGTTATGCCTTTAGAAGAGTAACCTCAGCCCTTTTCAGAGCTACTAATCAAGATGCCTCTTACTTAAGGGTTCTCAAATTGACTTGGCAACCCAATTTGATAAAACTGATTCAAATTAAACATGATCCTTTATCTTCTAAAATTCAACTATAATTTCATCTAGCAAGGTAGAATAAATTTCAATTGGTCACTTACCGCTCCTGTGGACTATTGGTTAGAGCGTCCGCCTCAGATGCGGTAGATTGTGGGTTCGAACCCAGGCCGAGTCATACCAAAGACTTGCAAAATGATATTAACAGCTGCCTCGCTAGGTTCTCAGTATTAAGAGGTTAGTGTTCGGACTGGTCGGCCTGGTGTCAAGATAATATGACTGGGTGGGACATCATGCTACATGTCTGCGGCATGATGCCCCAGTGCTAGACATCAGTATAAACTGCCACAGTGCAAACATCGTAGCGATATGACTGAAAAATTGTTAAAGCTACATTAGAAATACACACACACACACACACACACACACACACACACACACACTCAATTAGTCACTTAGACATAACACATTCTTAATTCTCTTATTTGGAATACCAAAGGTACAGAATGTACAAAAAATTCTAAATTGAATTATGTAAGAAACGTTTTTAAAAATATAGCGCAACTTTAATTATAAATGTGGCTAACACAAATTGGCAATATGGAATAGCTCGAATTAGTTAACTGGGCTGAATTTGACCTCGAAAAACTCATCAGGCGTACTAGACATGTCACTTTAACAAAATCCCCGAGAAGCGTGTTTGCGCCGAATCGGGATAAAGTTATGTGTGTGGCTCCATTCCCACCTGACGATAATTAAGTAGCATGCCCTGCGTGCATTAAGGTGTCGGGTGGCAGCACTTGTTTGCTTACCACCTGACGAAAAATTAATTTGCCATCTCTGCTCTCACTAACTCTTGGTACATGCCGAGAAAACGAGTGAAATCAGTCTGGCTACATCGTTGGCTCAACAATCACACAAAATGGACAAAAACAAGACTGGAATGTCACTCACCACCATCAACCTTTACACATCCGGGTCCTCGGTGATAAATGAGCACGAGCATGCATCTACAAATGGTAAAATGTCTATTCTTCTCAACATTTGCGGAGGACATGGAAGTGGGAAAAGGATATAGAAACAAGGGAAACTGCGGAAAATGACCTGCTCGGTAAAACCCATAGCAATGACGCAAGCCCAACAGAGAATAAGGTTACCTGAGATTGAAATTTGGGATTTGTTGTTGCAGGAGAAACACCGAAAGTAGTAAACACAGAGACCACAACAACAGTAGCCAGATCCTCAAGCACATCTTTGGGCACCAAGGGAATCAACACCATGCAGACTCCCTGAAACGGAGGATAGGGATTCTAAAACGAGTGAGACCCCCTCATTGTCTCTCATTTCCGCCAATGCTTGGCGATGAGATAGATGGAGTCGATGATATGTGTGTGGAGCTTGACCCGGGAGGGGGTAGGCGCTAGGTGTACTGCAAAATGTCGTTTTCAG
>JAECUM010034821.1:0-57310 GCA_016617855.1 Megalonaias nervosa
GATGTTTACATAACATTATATTGCATTGCATGTTGATTTAAACACAAACGCATTGTCCAAAAGATGATTTCAAAATGTTCTATATTACGGGCTAACTTTTATGCAAGATAAAGCATTCGTTTAAGAGCATTCTTCCATAGTTGGCCTCTGTTTACACCTTGGCCATTATTTTGGAGAATGCCTCTCACTTATGTTTTATGCAATAATTAACAATAATACTTCAAATTGATTATATTTGGGCTACAGGTTTTATGCATTATTAATTATAGGATCAAGTTGATTCAAATCAGACTTGAGTAAGACTGCAGGTCTCTTACGAATAGGCTCCCTTGGATTGTTGACCTTCCATACATCACATTGGGGATTAAATTCATTTAGTATTTTTTAAATCCAAGCTTGGAGCTGGAAGACCAATTAAACAGTCCTTTTTAAAAGTTACTTCTGTCCTGTGGTTTATATGTTTAATTGTAAAAGTGTATTTACAATTTTACCGCAAAATCGTCCTTCATAGAAACTTATTTAACCAGTCATGATTGTATTGCTTATGTCCATATCTTGTAGGGTCTTATTAGAGCCATCCAGTGATAATTTTGAAAACCAAATGACAGAATGTTCTTATAATAGAAATATTTCAGTTTACATATCTTGAAAAATAATCATAATTGGATTTCTTTAATGAGATTGTTTACTATCTTTTATCTGCAGAGAAGTAAAGAAAGAAACAGACAAACAATCGTGTTCTATTAAATTGTCTACTCATTATTACCTCAGTTTCAATTGTAACTACCTTTATGAAGCCGTTGCACATATTTTTTTATCCTTGTTATCATGTCTTTATTCAGTATTCAAGGAAGGACACATAATAGTTGTGATTCAAGAGAGAGTATTGGAAGAAATTTTGGTATGTTTATTTTTTCTTCATTTATTTGGTGTTTATTTTGTATGACCTTAATACGTAGCTAGGCCTTCTTTATATGCCGGATAGATTCAAGTTTTGGAAGATCTTTGTGTTTGCAATTTACAATTGCATAAGAAATTAATTAACACAACAATTTTAAATGATTTAAATTTCAAGATTTAAGCTATTGTTTGAAAACATTAAATTTGGACACACATATTACATCAAGCTATTTTCAAATAGTACTGGAATTATATAAAATGTAAATGAATTCTTGAGAGATACAATATGTGGAAGATCATTGTGTTTGCAATTTATAATTGCATAAGAAATTTCTTCAAACAACATTTTTAATGATTTAAGTTTCCAGATTGTTTGAAAACATTACACTTTCTAATCAAACTTTGGACTCAAATGTTGCATCAAGCTATATTTTAATATAATTATATAAAAATATATAATTTAATTTAAAATGAATCGTGTTATTTACATAATGTCAAGTCTGCAATATAACAGGACAATGGCATAGGCACTGATGAAATGATTTATAAATTTTACATGGTTTAGACCATTACAGTTTCGAGAAAATGGAAAAAGAGATACTGTTCAAGAACAGATAATCATATAAACAAAATATTTCGCTTTGAATAGTGGAATTGTACTTTTTATGCATTGTCATGCTTCCTTTTCCATACCGTCAGCCAGAAAGTGAATCCTAGTGTTAGTGTTCTTCTATTCCTTAAATTTTCCAAATCTGATGGATACAATAGACTAGATATCATTCTTTTCTTCATTCTTACCAGACATATATCATGATATCTAAATTCAGGATATTTAACGTTCAGTTTATTTTTTTAAAGGTAACACATCATTATAGTATTTTCTTACTCTCATTAGGACTAATTTTATTTGTTTTGCATCATTTTTGTCAAGTTCGGTGGAATTACCTATGGAGCCACATTGTTCAGTTTTGCCATAATATAAATCTCATATGCACTAATTACTTTTGCAACTTCTTCTATGCTATGCATGCATCAGATGAGAAGAGGAAAGGGGACCCAGACATGTGCAGCACTATCAAAAGAGCCGCAGGAGAACGCAATAATACCTGATGTGAGTTTTTTATGTTCACATATTCTAATGTTTACTGCAGAGTGCAGAAGCGCTTACATGACCTCTCTTCTGAACACATTTTCTCAGGCATACGTTTAGGTACTACATCTTGCGCAGATTACAGATGGAATTATTTGAGTAGCTCATAAAATAAACCACGATTCATATTCTTTCAAAATTCCATCAACCAAATTAAAATTTGTATGCATTTTTAGAGTTAAATATAATAATCAGAACCCCAGATATCGTTATGCTTTAAAACAATCTTTCATTCGACATATCATGTGAATCATCGCACATTTTTTGGTACTGTATTCAAAACAGTAAATGGGAACGAATGAATGATGGCAAAAAGATGACGTATAAAATATATGTGAGAGCAGAATGATTGCAAAATGTAATTTAATTGATAACAAGTGCATATTCAATGAATTAGTAGCACGATTAATATCATAATTCTATTCCTTTTTAAATACCATAATTTAGTCAAAAGCCCTGGTGATCGTCTCAGAATCAGAAGATATTACTGCTATTCTGGAGGAGATAAGCCCATCACTGAAGGTAGAATTCAGAACCAAGTATCCATATGCTCTGCCCAAGAAGAAAGTGGCCATTTTAGATGGATACAACAATCCATTCAAGAAAATCTATTGTAGTAATTACAGATCGAAAGCTGAGGTATTATTTTTGCTTCCATTATTGTCATTTATGTAATGTCCATAACTGGTATCAGTATTGTGTGTGTTTGTCTATCAGGTTGTATGAATGGTTTGAGGATTTCACTAAAGCAATTTGTTATGATATATATATATAGAGAGAGAGAGAGAGAGAGAGAGAGAGAGAGAGATGCATTTCATTGATCGATAATATACATGGGAGAAAGCTTTCTTCAAACTTGAGGACAAACATAGTATGTTAGTTATTGTGTAGCCTAGCTTACGGTTCATTTAACTTTGTTTATATCATGACACGTTTCTCTTGAAATACAGGAATGATCTTTGACGCATTGTGCAGTTAAACGCAGAGTTCAGAGTTTCATTTCTGAGAATGAACTATTTAAAGAAAATGTGTCAGAAAAAAAGAACAGAAGTTCACGACGCTAAATGCTGGGCCAGTAGATCTAGATTCAAACTAATGTTCATTGTTATGTGATGATACAATTTAAACTTGTTGAACAATAGACTGATTGATTGATTGTATTTTTACGGCGCACCAGCACTGTTAGGCTATTTAGCGCCATACAAAAGGTTATATGTAGGATCATTGAAAAGTGGTATAAGGTTTCGTTTCAACCAGCGATATAAAACCAAACAGTTGAAAGTAAAACGAAAGAATAGGAACGGTAATTTATAAAGCTTCCCGATCAACGGGGAATGTAAATGGTGTATGTTAATAAAGACAGATGAAAAGTTATTGAAAATAAGGGCTGGTATATACATTACATAAAAATGCTCAAGGTGATGGCATAAAAGTTATAGCTTAGAATACATGTTTACTTTTGCGAGAATTCTATAAAACAAGTGACGTACATTGTATCAGAAAGTTCCTTCATGTCATGCACATTGTAATACTGATCTTACGTAGAGTTGGAGGTGGAAACACTCTATCATAAAGTGCTTAACAGTGAATGGTTCATTGCAAGAAACGCACTCTGGTGGGTCTTCGCCTTTTAGTATGTGGGAGTTAGTTATATAGGTATGACCAATTCTAATTCTTGCAATGAATACCTCCTCCCTACGGATGGTTCTGTAGGAAGGAGTCCATTCTCCTAAGGTTGGCTTGATGGCGTGAAGTTTATTACTCACTGCATCATTCATTGATGCCCGCCACTTCTGACGTAAAGACTCCCCGATACTAGGTTTAAAATCAGTATTTTAAAATCAGATGGTTCAAGGAATATGGCCATTTTAGCAGCGCGATCTGCTTTTTCATTACTTTTATTAACAATATGGCTAGGTAACCAACAGTATACTATATTGTGGGAGGTACTCAGCTCAGTATTTTTAACGAGAATATTGATTCATAATGGGGTCTCCAGTTTCCTATTGTGTAATGACTGAAGTACTGATAGTGAGTCGGAGAAGATGATTCTGTTCAAAATACGTTTGTTTTCCATGTATTGCAGAGCTTGGTCTATTGCTCTGATTTCGGCTGAAAAAATTGATGTACCATTTCGTATGCGAAATTGTGTGTTTTCCACTAATGAAGGCTGCAGCAGCCTTTTCTTCATCTTTTGATCCATCAGTATAAATTCTTGTGTAGTTTTCAAATTGGGCGAAGAGTTCATCATAAGAGTTGTGGAACATGGAAGGGTTTGTCTCCGATTTTTTTTCCATCGTGTAACGTAAAAAGTACTTTTGGTTGTTTGAGTAGCCAGGGAGGTGTTTCGGAGATGGATTTTTTCTGAATTTTGGAAAGGTCAATTTTGGTACTGTCAAGGCAGGATGATATTCTAATGCCAAAGGAAGGTATGGCATTTGGTTTATTTTCGTATAAGGTATTGTATTTGGGTTGAAAAGCAGCCAAAAAAGCAGGGTTCAGAGGGTTTGGTCTCAATTTGAGAGCGTACTGTGCAGAAACATTTCTCGACGATGTGATAAAGTTGGTTCGTTCGCTTCAGCGAACAGATTGAACAATATACACAGTTGTGTTATCATCAATGTTTCTGGGTCATCTTTGGTCTCCTCCAAGCGGTATATATTGTTCTTCGAAAATTCTCCTTGTATTATTACTGTATTATTAGATTATCTTGAGATAAAATAATCTTTGTTTCTGATCTATTTTCTGTTCAATCTGTGAGTTCTCCTTTTTTATAATTTTTTTTTTTCAAAAGCAACAATGTGTTTTTCAGCTAGATGAGTAGCCGAATTCATATATTTTCACATTATTTATTTTTCCTCTAATTACGAAATAGTCGTTACGTCTAAGTAACGTGGAACAACATCGATATCGTAAGCATATATTTCACTTTATTGCTCGTTTGCATGATTACGCTCATTACAGAGCACGAGGATTTCTGGACTTATACATAGGATGATATTGGTCCTTTTGGGGAATATATAAAACAATGATGATCTATTCGGTTTGAATTAATATCTGTGTCTCCTGGTCATGATGATACAACACATGTATGGCAACATAATTTGTGTCCCAACAATTAACATATAACATTCCACTTCTGTCAAACGGACAACGGAAATGTATCTTCCTTGCAATAATTAGAAAGATATGAGAAGTAAGTAACGTGAACCTCATTGGTGAATTAATGTTAGATTTTAGAAAGCATTTGCCTTGATCAGTCACAGTATTCAATTAAATAAATTAGGAATTTATGGATGTTGAAATTTAACAATAAATTTCTTTATGTCATGATACATCTTGTTTTAAGTTATCCACTCCATATTACTCCCGAAATGTTTATTAGGTCTAGTCGTCTTTATTACGTTTATCAATGACCGATTGATAGGCAAAAATATGTTAATGACCCAACTGCCAAAATTTGTGCAAGTTGGTGAAATTGGGAATAAATGAAATTCCGACATGCAGAGCATTTCAAAGCGGTATACCAACAATGCTTGACACATACCTGATAAAAGAATCAAAACGAACAAGGTTTTACAAATAAATACTGCTCTAAAGAATGTCGAATACAAAAGGATCACGTTTGTATGTTATAGACATTATAAGCTTAAATGTGTCACTCGTAAACGGTATTAGGAATCAGAGCTGAGGGCACTCGGTCATGAAATAAGTAAAACAACTCTGTAGCAAATCTTCTTCAAGATATTTGATTTGAATTAAGCGATTTTAAACATAAAATCAGGAATGAGATTTATTGATTGTTTGATATTATCGTCGTCTGTATTGTTTCACTATTTGTTGGTTTTGTTCATTTTATCTTCTGAAACGCATTGAATGCTAGGAAAAGATTGTGGCTCCAACTTCTATGGATGAAACACTCAACGACATCCGAAATTTTAATTGCAAACCCGAATGGTTGCCTTGAAAGATAGAGGAAAATGGAGTGAATCAGTCCTTCTGCTAAAAGTTCAAATAAGCTAGAACCATATTATCTGAATACCGATAATTCAGTCTGCAAAGTTCACAGTCGAATCGGGCTTACATCGACCCGTTTAAAATATATAGCTTAAACCCAACAGTCAACTGAAAATATATAATCTTCTGTTTCTTCTTCTTCTTCTTCTTCTTCTTCTTCTTCTTATTATTATTATTATTATTATTTGTAGGTATTTAAAGTAATGATTTTGCCACTTACAGCTTTTATATATGTAGCTATATCATTTTCTGGATTAACATCAACAAATACATCAAATAAACAGTACAAAGAAAGAAAACTATGAGGACAGCAAAAAACGGTCGTTTCAATAATTATAACACTACTAGCAACTTTATGAACACAAACCAAACACTTATAAAGATACATAACTTACACTCAGAACCAAAAAGAGGTGACATAGCCATCAACACTACAGTACTAATCATTTATTAAAGTACATGTTTATGGTCTCTTCCTTAAAATACTGTCCATAATGTTCGACCATGAATTACTTTCTTACGACCCTGACATGAACACAGTGGCTTAAGAGGGGCAAAAATCAACATTGGTCCTTGTCGGTTTCAATAATGTTATCATTCCACAAGTGAATCAGACACGTGACCAGCTATCCCTTGTTCAAGGCAGTTAGCCAAGCAATGTCGACATTTGTTGGTTCGGATCCCATCATAGTGTAAGAATGCTAACTAAATTGAAACAGAAAACAAACAACAAAAACAATGGAACTACTCCTTTGATTGAGTTCACGTCATGTACAAACCAACTTTAATCTCTAGACTTCACTTAAAAGAAATAACAAAAAAAAAACATCTTCAGTGCAAAATTGGACCTAAGTATTCATGGCTTTGAGAATACTAGGCTTGCTTAATTCAATAATTTTAGGATTATTTACTGTACAAATATCTGTGTTCACCAACCAATTGAATTACTCAATGTTAATTCAGTGGTTTTTGTCTCCAAAATTCTTGACGTCTAAGATTATATGTTCACCTAACAGTATTTCATTAGCAATTATGCTTTAATCATTAGTTTTAGTAATTTACAGTTTTACACAAACTGCTTGATGTTTATGAAATTATGCATATCCACTTTCCTTAATGGTCATCGTTTCTGATAATAGATAATATTTTTAAAGACTTCTAATTTAGAACATCTCTCACCAGAAGCAGACCAACTTATCTTATCTCATTCTTGTCATAGCTTTTAAGTTTGTAATCATGGTGCTGATCAAATGTCGCATGTGTCCTCTGCTGCTGTATAACTTCCTCTCAAATAGAAAAGAAAAGAATGTTGAAAGAATTTATCAGAAGGTTTAATAAAGAGACTGGTTTTGTGACTAGGGAAATGAATACTAATGAAGGAAATCCGCCATTAAAAATTAACACATTGCTACTAACAAAATTGACAGATTCTTCTAGGAAGTGCGTGATCCACGCAAAATTGCATGAATGTGCCCACTCAGAAAGCGTTGAGGTGCAAGAACTACCGCATATTAGTTTAAAGTAGTGCATATAAAAATATACAGTGCACGTAAGTTTCACAAATTTGTTTAAAAAATAAGGATATTTTTCTAACCACCTCTTCCATTCCAAAGTCTGCATACACAAAATGACACTTGGAAATCCCGAATAAGCAAACACGTGTGTCCTATAGGGGCCCTGCAACTGATACCCTTTCATTTCATATGTACATGAGCGATCTTTGGTCCATTTCCGGAAAGTGAAACCACCCATGGCGGGACTTAAAATCACTGACTATTTTCAACGTCAAGTTAAGTGGTGGCAAAAATGTGGAAATTGAACGGGAGAATGGAAAGAGTAGTGGAGTTTCTCACGAAATTGGGGATGATTTGTCAACGCAATGTCAGATGCCTAGTTAGATGTAGCGCCAAAAGATTCTCCGAAATGTGCAGCAAAGTTTCAGAGTTCTTGGTTGTTAAATTACAAATGGTTAAACACAACTTCAATACAGGAGATATGTTCTGTGATATTTGCAAAAGTTGTAAGAAAATAACCAATTTACATCAGAAATCAGCGGTTCGAAATTTAGGACGTCAACTCTTGCATGACACTTCGTGTCACATGATCATATCAAGACAGTAAAGGCTAATGTGCTCAAGTCCAGCATTATGGAGCAGATAAGAAAGCCAGAACAGTAGTCAGCAAAGCACTAATTAACTATAGTTAGACTTTGGGAGAGTTCTTGTTGTGAAAAATCTTATTTTGGTGCAGAGATATCCAAGAGACAATACCTTTGAGCTATGGAAAATAGTAAATAAGAACCATAACGAAAAGGTTCCCAACGTGTTGAAACTGGCTAAGCTAGCTATGCATGTGCAGCAGACAGTGAAAGTGTGTTCTTAGCACAGAAGAATATTTACACACAGCTCAGAAACAGTTTAAGATAAGAAACAATAAATACATTTACGCTTATAAAACTAATGAGGTGGTGGGCATCATTTGAAGATGTTTACTTTGACTTAGCCCTGACAGAGTGGAGCAGGAAGAAAGCAAGATTAATATTTAAGTGTTAGGTAAATACTGAACTCTGTCCGTTTCCTACCTCCACCCTTTTATCTCTGCTCGTATTTATTTTGGTGACAAGAGAAAAATCCCCGCGTGTGTCAAAATTCTTGGAGCATCTCTGCATTACTTTCAATAAATCGATTGATAAAACGTTTTGAATAATTTTATCACATCTGGCATTTATTCATTTATATAACTTGGATTATTTGTATTGTATTTATTATGTTGCAAGTTGACATTACAAACGCCCAGTTCAGTCCTCTGTTGGAGATTTTGTTACCTATGACAAAGTGAAAATTTAAAAAGGACACAATATTGTGAATTAAATCCTAAATAATAGTCCTAAATGTTCAATCACAAGTAAAATATTTTAGACTATTTCAAATCAGTTCAAGTATGAAATCCAATATTGAATGTGTTGATGTGCCAGTAGCATCTAATATGACAATGTGTCAATATAATCGATGCAGCACAATGACATAACATGTCCAACATACCTATCTGACCTCACCCATGTGTACACACCTGCAAGATACCTACGCTCCTCTTCTGACACTCATATTCTCATTATTCCCACTATGAAAATGAAATCATATGGACAACGCTCTTTTGCATACCAGGGCCCAGCAATGTGGAACGAATTGCCCACTGCACTTAGACACAAAGACACAGTGATCTCATTCAAGAGCACTCTTAAAACTCACCTATTTCAACTGCAAGAACAGACTTAAAGACCTAATAATGTATCCTTATAATGTATCCTTACCTTAAATATTTACAGCATGTTTTCTGTTTCTAATTTCATGGTGTTTGTTTTTATTTTTGTAATCATATCATTATATATGGTTTTTGTTCTTTTTTTTTGTTTTATTTTAAAGTGTTGTCAAATGTTGTAAAGTGCTTAGAGCTTCTAAAGATTAGGCGCTATACAAAGTCCTCATTATTATTATTATTATTATAATCCAGAATGTCCTTGAATGAATCACAATAATCCCAAAATAGTGATTACATCCTAAAGTCAATGAGCAGTTTGTAATATTCCAATTAATAACTGAAATTATTGAATCCAAATAATATTTGAACATGATTAAATGGCTGATTCCACTACAAATGATAAAAGGTAGGAATCATTAATTCAGTTTCTCACTAATATAAAGAAACTAAGACACAATTACACAAGCAGGATGAGGGTCATACGTTCATTTCCATAACATTTTAAGTTGTAAACAAGGTCAAAGGTCACATACACATGTTTAGCAGAAAAATGACATATTAAAGTCCAATCCACGATGAAACTTTTATATAATGCTATTTACAAAACATAATATATATATATATATATATATATATATATATATATATATATATATAAAACATTTTTTGTATGTGGTGTATTCAAAATAGTAGTAATTATTACATTAGCACTTTTGCACAATTTGTTTTTAAGAACACCTGTGACACCTATATCAGTTTTAATATAGTGCACAAATGACCAGAAACTAATCCACAACAGGTATTTTGTCTGCAACATTGGTAGTCTAAGAATGGAAACTTAATAAATATTATTTTAGGTGGCTGACATCATCCTTGAATGCTTGCAAATGGCTGAGAATGACAAGATGAATTCTATCTTTCTGTGGAGTAATCCTATCTGGACAATGATATCAAAGAGATTAGCACAGGAGCTCATCCTTGGTCTTAGGATATTCGTCATAGAAAATCCTTCTTCCAGCATCAGGAGGCTGTATTTGGACTCTGAGATCTTGAGACAAGAGGTATGTATATCTTCCTTTATCCTGTAGGTAATGGCTGAGAGGTAGGCACCTGAGATTTTATTATTATGATTATTATTATTATTATTATTATTATTATTATTATTATATTTGCTGACTTTTACCTATATTGCAGGGCAACATGAAGTAAAATTCAATATCTGACTTATGGTCGTTTCATATATTAACTTAAGAACAGAACAAACTCAAAGACTATAAATCTTGTGCAGGATAGATATATTATTTTATCCCTTTGTTAGACATAATATCATAGGAAAAAGCAAAACATTATAATTAAAAGCGTATAATGAATTGCAAAAAAACGGATATTCATGGTCTTATGAATAATCACTAAAAATTATCTATTTCACACTTTAATTTGCAACAAAAATATTGAGTACCATGCAGCGTCTACGTGTAAACATAGACATCGTTTAATAAGTGAACACAAATATTGTAATCGATCTTTCAACAGATTATTTCATTTTATTACAGCTTTATTCCAACATGTCTGCTGAAGATATTGAAGTGCAAGTTTAGGTTTCACATTCCATGCAGCCTATTCCATACCTGTATTATTCGTTTTGTTTCTTTTACATGCACTTGTGTGTGTATGTGTGTGTGTGTTTGTGTGTTTGTGTTTGCAGAACATGGAGGTTAACGTGTGTGTCTGTGTGTGATTTGAATTTTGAATGTAGCATTAACAATTTTTCAGTCATATCGCTACGATGTATGCAGTGTGGCAGTTTATAGTGACGTCTAACACTGAGGCATCATGCGGCAGACATATAACATCATTTCCCACCCTGTCACATTATCGTGACACCAGGCCAACCAGTCTTAACACTAACCTCTGAATGTTGAGTACCTAGCGAGACAGCTGCTAGTACCATTTTTATAAGTATTTGGTATGACTCGACCGGGGTTCGGACCCGCGACCTCCTGCATCCGAGGCTGACGCTGTATCCACTAGGCCATCGGAGCGGTCAAGAATTAACGTAACGTCATCAATTCATACGCAGTTTACCTGTGCTAATATAGATATAATTTATCTTTTTCAATAGATTTCCGATGTCACCTCTGTGAAAGGTATGCTTGTTTTCATCATTCTTTTCTGGAAATTTTAATCCTGTTTAACACCAAAGTTTACAAGAGGAATTTTCTATAATTACAAGTAAATTTTAATGACTATTTCGTTTTATACACATACATCGGAAAAGATGGTTTTTAATTAGTCTTTTTTTTCTTTACCTTCATCAGCATATAAGGCAAAGAGTAGCTACTTTTAAGCCTTTTCAAATTGAGCTTTATTGCTTTGTAAAGTATCGACTCGTAAAGATAATGGAACTTGAAATAAATAATGACACGCTAAGCTGCATTTTGGTTTCACACTAAAAGTAGGGCATCAAGCACATAAAACTTTCATTAGCGCCGTTATTTCTGACATGCACTGTTCACATTATGTACCCACGAAATGAAACTTATAATTTACCATTCATATGTTTAAAGCTAATTACACTGTATAGTCACTGTTAGTAATGGAAAGTTTTCCTCTCTGTTGTGGATAGAATGAAACATTTGCTTTCTTTATTTTCCAATCAAAAGGAATTAATAACTACAATGTATACTCGTATACTGCATTTTAGATCTTGATTTGTTCATATTGTTTTAAGTGTCAAACTATGCATACGATTGTCAAACCCGAATGATCTGCTTTAATAGCTATGTTACCTTAAGATGGATTGTGACTTCTATTATTCTGAAAATAATTAGCGTAATTTTACCTGAAACTCGATATAAGGCAAAAATATTTTTTTTTACTCTGGTGTCATGCCTTTGGGCGTATACCGTATGCGTGCTATATGATAGCAATGTGTCTGCATTTAGAGAATATTTATCTTGCTTAAAATGGTTTCGTCTTACCTAATGACTATTTTCATGTTATGGAAACTGCAAAAAGCACCTGAACTGAAATGACTTTTGATGTTCCTGTTAGTTTCCTGTCAGGGACAACATAATATGTTCTGCAAGAATGATAAAAGCAAGAAAAATCACTTTAACTACATGCAACATCTTAAAATAACTACATACTAATAGCTTCCGTGTACCTGAAAATTTACAAACTTATCTCAATGTACACATTATTTGTGCAAATAACATCTGACTTCATTGGAAAACCACAATTTAAAATGTATTAAATTAATAATTGATTACTAGTCAGTAGCAAAGTTTTCAGGGATACTAAGCCTCTTGAACCGTATATGCGGAGGTGGTGGTGAGGAGAATCGCTAAAGCTTCATAGCTTTGAGGAGTTGGGGCAAAGAAACTGGTAAATTGAGCTAATAGTTTTGTGGCTACGAGAGAAATAAAAAGTATGAAACAACTGAGGACAAGTATCCTGAAATCAAGACTTTAATGAAAATTCGAGGTGGATAAAACCGCTGTGCAGACGAGTAAATAAAGAATAGGATAGATTGATCTCCATTATACTAGTCATGGCACATGTAACTGTATACATTGCACCCAAACTTAAACCACGGATAGTCAAAGCAAAGTATACAACATGTAGTTTCACTTTGCCTGATGTCGCAATCAAAGACTTTGTTCCTGACAAAAATCTATTCGTCTTCAGAATTTACCATAGACCTAATCACAAACAAAACTAACCGTTTGAACTGTGTACAAAATTACAAGCTGGTAAAGAGCATGTGGTATCCAGCAACTCCAGTTTTATGTGTGTTTTTAGTAGAATTATTATCGCAAACACACATTTCCTAAGCACTAAACAAGCCACAATGGTCAGTATGGATTTAACATGGTGCAGAGAAAATCGTTGATACCTATGGATTACAAATCAGTACATTAGTTATACCAGTTTTTGGGATTAGAATACGATTTTATTACAGCGAAACGAAAGCCAGAGAGGATATTATTACAGCAAAATGAAAGCCAGACGATGCTTTATAAGCTTATATACTACCTACTGTTTGTATTCTTTACAATTTATATTATGTTAAGGCCCATTTTAGGAATACATGTTTATCTGAGAAATATTAAACCTTTCTAAAATTTTAAGGTATACAAATTGTGCATTTTGCAATTAACTGCTGTTACAAAAAGGTTTCAGTCTAATGCCGCAGAATTAAATCATTTAATATGCTGAAAACGAAGTAAGTAAAATGAATGACTTCCCCAGATAACATCAAACTGTGAATGAGTCTCAAATAATGTAGCCATGCGGCAGTTATAGTGGCCAATTTTACTCAGAACTACTGCACAAATGTGTATGATTTTGGAAATAATGTTACCTTCAATATGATATAATATTTTCATGAAGGATATATTTTGAAAAGTTGACTATGCTTGTCGTTAGCACAATTGTTAATACTTTTGTATTCTATTGGAAATAAATATATACTACACAAAACGAACTAAAACGTATTTGACAAAGTTGCGTGCACGTTATCTAGCGTGTGGAGGTGGAATCGCTGTTTAGTGTTGAAGGATATAAAAACAATACTATTATCCATAATTAAAAAAACATGACTAAACAAATGGACAAAGAATATATAATGATCTCAAAACTCGTAATCGCTCTTTTTGGCAAATCTTCATTCCATTTTAAATCCGTGTATGTGAGACTTGATATTTTTATTGTCAAAGTTTAATTGCAACATAGAGCAATAATACTTTAGGGAGAAAAAAGAATGAAAACGGTATCCTTTTTAGTACAACCTCTTAGGAGGTATATGTCGTCATTTTCCTGAATTTCTACCGTTAATACGCAGGCACCGTCGTCCTAAACAAGTTGCTTGTACTATGATAGGTAGGCACTGTTTTATTTCACGAGCACAGATACTGGACTTCTTATCAGCTTCATGTAATGTTTGTATTTATGTATTTGTAACAGCACAAATAGCATGACATGCATTTAGTTTCTTGACTGAATTGCTGATCTCTAACTAATGCATTTTTTTTTTCATCTGATAAATGAAGTCCTGGTACAGTTAAAATCTGTCTATACGAGATAAAGGCAGGGAAGATTATTTATTTCTTCGTGGTGATTCATCAGAGTTATTCTGACTTTTAAGAAAGTCATTTCTCCGTATAAGCTTCACTGAAACACATATTTAATATTGGTGCAATTGTTGATGAAAGTGGTATAATGAAAACAACATGAGAATCCTTTTCATTGTAATATTTTAACTCAGTTGCACAGATGATTCATTTAGGTAACCTTGTTGCTACAATGACAACAATGAATTGTATAGGATAATTCAGGCTGTGGAAATCAAGGCAGAAAACGCATGTGATTTCCCGACATAATCTCCAATGGTTCCAATCTTAACTCTCCATATAAAGGTAACGAAAGATCAGTATTTATGCCAATTACCCTATGTGCAACTCAAAGGAAATGATCTAGTTCATAGTTATTTATATTTTGAAATGCTAAACGTGACAAGTTTGAAATAAAAATGAAACAAAACATTAATTTTTCAGTGTTCAAGGAAAGACATGTGACTGTTGTGCTTAATGCAACATACAGCGAACATGAATATGTGAGTATTCAAAATTTAGTCATCTGCATATTGTTGTGCTTGTTTTTTGTATTAATAAAGATAGAGCAACTCATGAAAAAATGGCATACCTTGCAATCGTTTGCTTTCTTTATGCACAACGTATATCACTCAAAACAATAAAACTTGAAATGATATCGGCAAATAATTGCATTATACATCCCTAACTTTCTAGGATTTACTATGCTAGATATCACTGTACTGTACTCCTAGAATATCGATTGTGATCATGATCTTTATATATAAGACAGCTGCATCTAATTTCTGAAAGATAAAAAAAAAATATTCAAGCAGTTTTTTATGGTTTCTTTGGTGTGCTTGAAAGTGACCAATTCTCATCCTATAATACAATATGCAACAGGAATAATAATATGTAGCTGATGGACATCGTATTGACAAAAGCCAAGATGTTAAATTTATCTTAATCGAGATATTGGGTTTGTCATTAAAATAATTTAAAACAGTTTAATTTACGCTGTTTAAAGGTCTTATGCAGGCTAGAAATTTGCGAATGCGTGTCATTCTTTTAGCTTTATGAGACAGCATTTAGTGTCGGCTGTTATTTTACTGTGCGACCATCTGCATCTAGTGTTATGTATATGTAATTAAATTGTTCGTTTGTTAGTTTTAATTTTTTTAAAAATATTTTTATTTTATTCCATTACATGTTATTGTAATGATAATTTTATCTACTGGATTGGATTTTTTTTTTTTACAAATTCAATTCAGTTCTGTTTGACCTGTTAAACAGCCAGTAGTTGAAACATTGTAGCTAATTGCTGACCTAGATCCAGAAATCAGATAGAGTCTGGTGTAAACAACTTATTTTTATTCATTCTAAGAGTAAGATTCATTTAGTGGAATCAAGGCTATACCTGGAGTATGTGACAAATAAAATTTGCTTATTCTTACAAATTTTTGGTTTTCCCCATAGGATGAAATTTTGACCCCCATCTTGGAATCTGTTTTGAGTTTTAGATAGGCTTATAACTCATGTTATCATAGTGATTTGGGAGTTGTGCTTTAAACCTTTGAAGCTCAAAGGTGTTTTGTTGTGATCAGTTTGAGTTGAATATTTCTATTTTTTTGAATTAGTAATTTATTTTCCATGGAAAATATTGCTCATCAGAATTCTTGGACAAAGGCATTTATCAAAATTTATTTAGAAATTCTAAACTGGAATATTATTTCTTTGTGATTCAACAAAGAACTGTTGACACATTTTGACAAAGCAGACCATCGATGATGTCATCGCCTTCGATCTTGGACTTTCATCAGGATTCGAACTGTGATTCACTTAGGGCTTTTTATTGATAGGACTTATATTTTTTATTTCTTGGATTAATTTTTGGATTTTATTCATAAACCATAACTCCTTTTTCTTATTTTTACCTTGTTTTTCTAGGGAAATAAATTATTTGTTAAATTTTACAAAGCTTGTTGGCTTCACTCTTTTCTTGTTGCTTTTGTATGAGCCTAGACACGTAACACTAGAAGCAAACACACGGTGGCGAAGATGATGCAAGATGTAAAGAACAAGTTTTAAAGAAACAATTATGCATCATGTGACTTATTGATAATCTTTTTGATGCACTGTCAAAGATTAAAGTATTAAATATTTTCAATCGAACTGAGCCACTTGCAAATTATTTCTTATGGACAGATACTTTACTCTCTATGTGACGCACGTCTCATGTGATTTCTCTAATAGTATATATTACCAATATATGGAGATGGTCATACAGGCAATGCAAAAATAAGAATGTTATAATGCATTCTCAGTATAAAAGATAAAACATTCCCATGATGTGAATTTGTATATAATGTTGTTTGCTTTGTTCCTCATGTGTATTAGCGATAAAAGATTGACTGTTTTGGGGAATACCTACAAGATAAAAGAAGGAAACTTATTAATTTCATCCACTATACGAGATTTTATTTGGTAGACTCAAGAACCCTTATGGTTATAAATAGAGTTGTAGAGTTGAAAACATGGATGATCTAAAACAAAAACAACAACATAAACTTTACTTTAAAGGTATCTGAACTAAATTAACTTTGACAGGCACCTAAATAAAAAGCAGAGGTGGCATATATAATTATAAGGAAGGCATAAAGGTGTATATATGGGGAAGAGATTGTTTGCTTCAAGATCATGTGAATCTGGGTCTTAAATATGTAACAGAAAAAAGTAAAACCAACAACTTAATTAAAATCAGCTAACAATTTATTTCCCTAGAATACAAAGTGCAAATTCCAAAGACACCTATATTATTGCAGACTAAATTTCAAATAATCGTAAATGTCATATTATGTTCCCAATGAATTCTATTAGTCATGAATGTCCTGACATATTACAACGATGCAATCCAGAATGTCTTTGAATGAGTTCAGAAAATTCAAAAGTAATGTGTTAATCCAAAAGCCAGTGAACACTTTTGCATTCCCAATGAGTAATTTAAAGAGATAATTCCTCTTGAATTGTTTCTAATAAACACACATATATGTGAACCTTTGCAAAATCGGTCTTACTGCTTTCACGCTCGTTAGAATTGGTCAAAGATGTTTCCTTTTTCAGCTAGTTCAGTGAACATGTCTGTAGATTCTGACTATCAGCAAAGCAATATTTTCCAACACAGAACAGATTGTTGCAAATTCCTTGTATATATAATTGTCCACACTAGAATCGATAATGTGGGGGTGGGGTGTATAATCCAGAGAGAAAATGGAATTTGAGTCAGTTCAGTGATGGGATTGGAATTTCTCCCTCACACATATACTAGGTTATACTGGAATTCCATTGTACAAATGGGGCAAATTACAAGTATATATTGATAAATAGTAGTAAATAAGATTATGATTTTATATGATATTGCTCTTACTATATTAATCTTTCTTAGGGATGTGCTGTGGCATGCTGCATGTTAGAATAAAATACTTATGTGTATGAGCTGTATAAAAACTGTTTATTCATGAAGACGAAAACCACTTGAAAACAAGTTTTAGTAATATAAAGAGAGACTGCAGAAAGCAGTTTCAATGTGAATTCAAAATGGTTAAGAACATGAAGGCCATAATAGACTACAGCATGATCCACCGTTCGTAGCGTTCTGAATTGCTTCATATTGTCTGCCCTACCAAATAATTGACCGCAATAACTCAGCCACCTATTGTGTGCCTTCCACACCAACCAGAAAGAAATTATATTGAACATATATACATTGGCCTAGTCAGTTTTAATAAAACCAGAGTGGAACTTTTTTATGCCAAATTCTTCAACAGTTGTGTCTTGGGTGGATACCATTATGTCTTGCTTAGCAACCCAGATGGAAGGTTTCAAACTCTACATCAATAATTGTTATAAAACCTTTAACAAAATGTTTGTATTGGGTTGTTCCCTTCACAATTCCGTGACTTCAACCTAGAAAAGTGCTGCAGACGGGTGGAAATATTATTTCAATACGTCTTCAGATCCATCGACTTAACTGTGTATGATTCACTCTGTTAGAAGTGGATACCTAGGCCAGGATGATGTTTCAGTATGGTGCAACCAAATGAAAAACTTATTCTAAATTTATGTACAACCGTTTAAATCGTTTTTATTTATTTGCTCTCCGAGTGGCCTCCAAGTGCACCAGTTGGAAAAAACAGTTTTCTCTGCATCTCCAGAAAGACCATGTCAAACTTGATCAAACTTTACAGACATTAGCTTTTGTCAGCAGTTTTAAGAGCTCCTGGTCATTTAGGCCTTTCATTTGTACACACAAGACTCGTGTGACACAAATCAGGTATATTATTTGTTAAAGGACAATAACCTGTAGCAGTTTCCTTAAATGCTTTAAGTATATTAATTGATTTAACCATGGAGCGTCTTTTTGTAATTCTGCACTGCCGTTCAGTATTACCAGTGGTATTAAAATGTACAGAAATGAATAATTTACTTTGAAAGAGCTATGATTCGATACGATATAAAATCGGCAATATACATCTTTGCCTTCGATTTCAAGCTAGAAAGATGAGCTATCTTATGACCTGTAGGTGACTTTGTGCGCTGAATAATCTACAGAGTGTATTGTGTATAATTTATGACAAACATACCAGTATGTTACTTGATATCGCCTCATGGCTAATCGGAACACAGATCATCCCCAGAGTAAATGGGAATCCTAATTAACCGTAGTATCTAAATGCAAAAACGGGTGGGAACAATATTCCAATTTCCCTAAAGTGTTGGTTTGGATCTGTTCTGAGTGATCACTTTGATAGCTATAGACAGATTAGAGAATTCCAAACAAAATGAATTTAATTTTAAAAATAAATTTTACATTCTTTGAAATATTTCTAAAATAAGGATCCCAGATGCACCCGTGATTTCTTTTACGATTCTGTGCTCATAAACTAAGTAACGAAAGGAAGCAGAATGAAGAGTTTTGTAAAACCTAACAAATAATTCAATCATCAAGGTTATAAAATGAAAATTGAAGAGGAACGTACATTATTATGAATTAATTTCAAACTAATCCTTTAAGTTCTACACAAGGCCAAAAGAATCGAATGTTTCAAAGAATTAAATATCATCGAATATATTGGTCTGACAGCAGATTTAATGTATCAAAATGGCATTGTCCAGAACTCCTCTGAATACATTCATGACAGTCACAGATATTTTAGTTCAGTGTCGACTTTGCAATTCCAATTAATAATCCAAATAAATGTCTTCTCTCAGACTATATCTAAACACAACATCAAACATATCTGCAGACTGATGTTACAACAAGAACATAGGAAATAAGGATTCAAAATAAGAATGAATTAATTGCTCAATTCTTTCCTCATATACCCATATACGGGCCAAAAACACATTTTTATCGTACTCACTGCGTGACATTTTGCGATATCCCACATCGTAAGAGAATCCACCTGACGTACCCATCCAATCTGAAACAACTAACTTCTTGTAAAAACCCTAACAATATATCTGTGAATGTTTACATACTGATAAAATATGGAACTTTTACCTTTTATGTAGAAGGTTCAATGAATAAGAACTATATCGAAGGGAATCAAACTGATACAGGTGATTCCTTGTCCTATACAATACACTTTTTTAATACTGTTGATTCTGCTAATTTACTGGTATATATTAGGATACATACTTTTAATCTTGTTTACTATCTATTTAAGTTCTGGTTATGGGAACCCAAGTTTTTTACTCTATTTTGCCATTTTCCTCTTATATCACCCATGTTATCTGTATGTATGTGTGTATGTTTGTATTTCAAATTATCCAAGGTAATGAATAAAATAGTTCATACAGTGATGATTTTAAATATTCTAGACATGCATTTTATTTTATCTAGATATTACTATTTTCTATTTTATTTTTCTTCGTCTTTACATCGCTCTCCAGATTCTTGGAGACCATGGTATATACAGAGGAATACCAACAAATAAGGCAAGCAAGATTGTAGATAATATTCTCGTTTAAAGTAAACAATTTGAATTTCATTAATGTAAAATCTATAGTAATTCAATATAGAAATCGTATCAGTTAGTTAATAACAAACATACGAAAAGTAATGAGTTCGCATCAATCACTCTAGCTACTGATTTAGATCAACACATATGCCTAAAACAAATAACAAATCTGTGACAAATTAAAGCCTGCATACATCGGTTGCATTTTTTTCTGTATAATATTGTATTATGTTAATAAGGATGCTAATTTAAATATTGCTAATTATCGAAAGAATTATCATAGTGTGTTTTATACGATATGTTCTCAATAAACGTCATTTTCAACGATAAGTCATGACGATGAATCACAAGAAAACACAAATCATTAATATTTATAAAACAAAATAGTGATAAAATGTTTTCTGCTTAACACCAATTGGTCGTCATCGATTAGGATTATATTTACGTTCTTGTTGATGACTATGGTACTCTTGAATTATATATGCAGATAAATTCCGTGCATGTCATCTGTGGTGTAACTGATGTAGGGCAGCGAAAAGGAAGACTCCATCAGTATCTAGAGGACGTGATGATGCAGGATTTAAAGCATAATCGATTTCATAGTAAATCTCTACAAACAACAAAAGAAGAAATGATGCATTTCCAAGAAGACCTCACATCCGGAGAAGTTTTCGTCTTAGAGCATGACTTAAGAAATACCATGCGATTATTCTTCGGTACTACAAAATTAGATAGACAGGTGTGGTGCCTGATTTTTCATTTACAAAAGTTACAAGTTTATGTTGTAGTTTTCAATGCATGAAAGTCCAGTATAACTCAAGTCATTGTAAGATATATTTTAGGCAACATATCAAGTATGGGATAAATGGGTTCTGCTCTATTTCTACGAAAAAAGTTTTTCGCATATGAGTAGAATGTTAAAATGAATCAAACACCAGGTATGTACATTCTTAAACTGTTCAACATAAATGTATGCGTTTGACGTGATTTAATTTTATCTTGAAATATAGCCCATAATGAGTCTACCTTTCCTTTCTTGGTTTAAACTATCGTAGTAAATTTTAAAATTTCATGTCTAAGTTGCTAATGCAAATTAATGGGCAAATAGGTAAAATCTGGCTAAAAGGTCATTGTATTCAAGTGTAGCAAGGTCTGAACAAACACTCTGGAATATTACAGAAAGCCACAATAAATGCATTGGTTTCAAACAGAAACATTGTTGGTAATTTAAGTCAAACATATAAGTTCGCAGCTATGACAAAATAGCATTTATATATTAACAGTTTCACATACCTTTTGATAAATGATTTGTTAATTATTTTCACTATGACTGTAAATGTTTACAATCTATTTATTCAAAAACGTACTTTTCAGAAGCATACACTATTTGTATATTAATGGACTGTCCCTTTGTTTTCTTGATTTCTCAAGGAGGTATAGCAAAGAATTGTCAGCTTCATTCCATGACCTAAGCACTCACAAAGCTATGTACATGTGAAACATTCAAAGAAAGATGAAAAATTAGGGGCTGATCACCGTGGCAAAATATTTCAAGCTAACACATGAAACACCCTACACACACCAAAGCCCTATCCAACGCCTGAAACCATAACAATCTGACTGCCCACAGTCTGATCCCAACTTCCAAACTGATTCCATCGTCTGCCAAGAGCCAAGTGTCCAAGCAGTCATTCAGCCAGAGTTTTACTGAACTGATCACAATACCATGTGGCTGGTGGATGACGCTCCACACCCAGATTCCACAGCAAGCCAGGAGCTTTGATGAAGCGCCTAAAATCTTCCACCCGGGATTGATATGCAGCAGCTAGAGTCCCCGCTTGTTGCTTAGACCAAGCACGGCTGCTTCAATACTGGTCAAAATCTTGACCGCATTTGTAGTGGTTGGCGGTCTCCACCACAGTCAACGCGTATTTGTGCATGCATCGTTCAAACTAGGCTTAGAATAATATGTCTGCCTGGCTTGCCTCATTGGGGATCAAGTTGCTAAACCTGCCTGCAGAAGTATTGCGGGCTCTAGTGGCAATGGCACCAAAAGAAGCAGGTAAGGCACTAGGCAAGGAAGAGAATTTATTCAAGTCCCTGACCAATCAAAACACGTGCAGATTGTTACAGAGGATGGTAATAATTTAATTAAACAACACAGTAGTATGAGAGTCGTGTCCACTGTTCCAGAAAATTAGAAATCTTTCTTGGCATTTACCCCAACTGACAGAGTGTATCTGCGGGAATGTGCACGACTTGTGAGTGGCTTGTATTCCACGATGCAGTTTGAGCTGGGGATCAAAAGTGGAAACATTTGTTTGCACAAAATTGGCAGCTGTAGAAGAGGAAAAACATACGACAGGATTGTGCACAGGAAGAGGCCTGTCGTAGACTGGGTGAGGTCTTTTTTCCGCAATGCAGAAGAAATCAGCCATATGGAAACTCTCTTCGGCAACTACCTGTTCAGCAGCAAGTCCTAGGAGCTGGACAAAGAGGCAAGCATCTGTGCCAGTCCAATCTTATGGATGAGCGCACATTCCGGGCGTTAGAGAGAATTGCAATATCTCTGACTTGGCCTCTCACGAGCTATGCACAATCTTGAGGAATGTGTCGACCATTATTCGTGCTATGCATTAACAGTCTTCGTTGCGCACTGCCCGAATAGTCCTGCAGGTTCAAAGCAGCAGGCAAATTTACGCGATTTTTCCAACTCCATTCGAACCCCCTGCTTTGGCGTCACTGCGGATCTACTACAGGTGGCCAAACGTCAGCATCGATCCATTTCGACGGCATCCGGGCCAACCACCTTCTCACCTACTCATATTTTCCGGCGACGTCAGCGTGACTTTCAATGTCATCATTCTCATACGAAAGGTCCAGCTGTAGATCATGATGCAGGTGGAAGCTGCTGATGCTGTTCTTTCCCTAAGCTTCAAGGTTCATATAGATTATGTCTCCTTGACCTGTATCTCACTACTGACACAGTAAGCGGCTCCTACATGGATTTTGAGGTCAGCAACAGGATATGCATGAGTTACATGTTTAACAGCTTTGTCTCTGACACGAATCAAGGCAAAATCCTGATCTTTTGCACCGTCCCTGCCCATCCACCTGCCCTGGTGATATCCCACAGCCGAAGTTCCACGCTGACCGACCAGTCCGGCTACCTGCTGCACCTGCAGGTGAAGCGCCTTCTATCGGCCTCAACATCCTCAACCACATGGCTATTTTATAACACCCAGCCACCAGACTACACAACAATGTACGAATCAAAGAGCGTAATCCCGGTAGGGATGGTGGACTCCCAATGACAATAATGCTGAGTGTAGGATGGTGCGTTTTTTGTCAACATTTTCCAGATCCATCCTCAACGTAGTTCTGAAGGTGGCATTACGTTAGCACTGACTGGGAACTATGACCAAGGCCATGATCCCTCACGCTGTCAGCTCAGTCAAGACGGCCACTCTGGAAGGAATTCTGGTCCTCATTGTGTTCCTGCGTCTGCACCATGGTTGCAGTCCATTGATCCTTCTCATCACCCCACTCAACATATCCTGTTCACAAATAAGGGGACGGGCCATTCTCATTCTGTGGCCCGCATCCATTGATGTGCTGAAGGTGCTTAATCGCAATCCTACATCTGCTTCACTGTTGTTGACCCTCTGGTTTGTTTAGAAATTTGACGGCTGAGATCATGCGCATCATACTAGCTGACATATTTGGGCAGTGCATTGAACTCCCGTGGATCTTGCCCATTATGCCACCAAGTCCGAGCTGACAGAAGCCAACAACAATTTGAATGGTGATCCTGACCTGAAGGACCTGGTTGTATTCACTATCAACATAGGGACATAGTTGTATTCGCCGATAACAGCAGCAACCCGAGGGAGGCACCATGCAACCTTACCATCTTCAAGCCAGACGGCAAGCTGCACAACAGCAGCAAACATTATATGGTTAAGAATTAGACCATGATAAATTACAAATGGAGAGTCTGAAATACTAAACTTACATGTTATGTAACATTATACATATCTGGTGTTTTTTGCTTTAACTTTTCATACACATACGTTTACCAGTGAACCCAAAATAAATGACCTGGTGGTTGTTGTACCATCAATTATTACACTTTAATGCTCCTGAATGATGATTTCATTTTTATCACACTATAAGACTGCTGAGATATGGAACCATGGTTAACATATATTCTGCTGAAATTGTGTGATCGTTTGATGTCCATTGTTAGACAAAATTTATCTTACAGTTCAGAATGAAAATTGATAAAGGCCATTCACATACCTGTCTCTTTAAACTTTGTAATGAATTTAGTACCTAACTGATTTTACTGAGATTTTAATGCCATGGTTTACATGCTAACAAATGTGTCTAGTAAAGATGCATATATGTATGCATGTTGAGAGTTGTTTTCTTCAATAATATGTGATATATAAAAATTAGATTACGTAAAGACAATTTTGTATGCATGTGTGTATATGAGAGAGATATTTCATTTCTATAAATCGGCCAAAATAAGATAATCAAAATGTAAACTTCTTAAATTATAACAATTACTAGATAATGTTTGCCCATCCTATCTTTTCTCTAATGTATACTGCTTGTCTGCAGAAAGCAAAGATTTCTTAAACATCAGACGAAAACTTTTCAAGGATTTAAGGATAAGATATTATTTAATACATTATTTGGGATTAAAGGTAAATAGTTAATTTTCACCTGTACAATAAAAGCTTGCAATCTGTATAAAGAAGTTGATAGTGATGAGTAGGCCGTGTCAAAATCTGTTGAGATTTATTCAAGAAATTTTCTTATTTACGGGATTTTATTTCGAGATGTTTAGCATATTGCTACCGCATACATATTTTTTCCAAAAAGTTAGACCAAAAGTAGGTGTATAGGAAAAACTGTTTGACATATTGCTTTGTGCAGGTGTATACAAAATTCATGCATTACAAGTTTATAAGCTAGCTGTATTTTAAGCTGTAATATCTATATTCTAGGACATGGACATGTTTTTCTACAAATGTATCCAAAAGGCAGATGAAAGTGGGGTTCCTTCTGTAACCTTTTTGGTTCCTAACTTTGTGCGGAGCATCAAGTTGTTTGCAAGTACCCTCATCACCTGCGTGAAGAGATTTGCCAGAAACACCCCCTCCTCCAGCATCAGAAGAATTTACATTCGCATCGACAAGTATAATCCAGAATTCCAAGAAACTAAACGGGTCAGATTAATATTATTGTACTAATCGTCATTAACTAGAAGTGAATACAAACTCCTTGAATGTGCTTGTAGCAAATAAATTGCCAGTGTTTCTTCTGCAAGTTTGCGTCTTAAAATGAATGGGTTAGAAAATTTGCTTTATTATCTCATTTATTGGTCACCCATGGGCAAAGATTTCGAATGCAACATATCTCTCTCTCTCTCTCTCTCTCTCTGATTTCTTATCGATTCATTCATTAGGCTAACAGGCTATTCATCTGTCTCATCGTCAGACTGATCGGACACCAAACACATTTTAGTTTTATCTGTTATATATCAATCGTTTGAGCTGATTGAATAACAATAAGTATAAATTATATAACTAGAAAAAGCTTTGTCCCATACCACATGGTACGCCGTATCATCTTTGTCTTTGATCAGTATTACTCTCTCTATAATTTTCTTGCACTGCTTTTACTCCAACGTTGTTTGATATATTTTGATATATTTTGGCCATTCAGCATGGTACACTTGCCTCCCACAATCCAAAATATAACATGTCTCATAGTAAAGGATATTTCTAACGTCAAGGTCAATGGTCAGTAACTATAAAACAATTTTAGACAAATGGATAATTGTATCTATAATAATTTGACACATATCAAGCATGCTATTTACGTTAATATACACATGCCATAGTTTTTAATAAGTAATGTGTAATAACAAAGCATGACATTCCATAATTACATCATAAGGTTATTGAAAGGAACGGCGTAAAGATCAAGGCATCGAAATGTATTTCAAAGTCGATCCACTACACCGCTCTGGTTTGGTCAAATAAAAGCAGTATTATATGTTATGTGATAAATAGAATCTTGCATATGTGCTCGCTTGAAATGAAATTTATGAAACTCTTCGAACAATTTAAATATTTAAATCACCTAAGCCTGCAACAGGTACACCTTTTTCGACTCGTTTCATAAATGTCCTTGAAATGGACACCCCATGTTAGATCGTGTATATATCTCCAGAAAAATGTGTGACGAGTGCTTTATTCATGGTCTCATTTTTAATGATTAAGGTCAAGTTTTCTTCTTCATCACAGCCATTTAGCATGGGGTTGAAATTGGGACACACATGCATCACATCCTACAGGTGTATCGGATCCAATATTTATTGTTCTACTTTATGGTCAAATACGCGTATAAGCATTGCTCTAATTTTCTGCTTTATAATTCAGTACTCTCTCTCTCTCTCTCTCTCTCTCTCTCTGTTTTAGCCTAATAACAGTGTCGGAATTAGTTTACTCCACATTACAGTCTAATATCAGAACTCATTATTTGGATTTCACTATAGCAAATATATGCCATAAATTTATAGAATACATTAGTTATAAACTGACATTACAGGATGATCGCACTACTGGTAGATACAGGTGTACTTTATTGTTCTTATGGACGCCACACTCCTACTGTTATTGCCAGTACAGCAGATCTCAGAAACAGGGTATTCAATGTTTAATAGCATTTTCATTTCAGGTCTATGAAGAAGAATGGACAATGATTAGTGGAGGTAATATAGCTTTGTCAGAAAGGGCAATTCAATTAACGTTAAAATTTCACTGTTCGGAAACATCAAATTAGCACGGGATAGGGACAATAACTTTGAAGTATTAGTCATCTATTCCCAGCATGTGCCTTAAAATAATAATGGATCGCGTTTAATCTGCGGATAATTTATCATATATATGAAAACTTTTCCTTAAGTCTCTTAATTGTTTCCACTTCTAACAACTCTCCACGAAGTCAGCGTAACACACTTTAACTTTACAAGCTGCTTGTAAACTTATATTTATATATCTAGGAATATCTTTCTGTGGAACTCCATAACTGTCTCGTTTTAAGTATATACATATCATTTGTCATTATGTGCCGTCCATTTATCATTATATGCAGTTCTAACAATTTTACATGCCGTACATTTGTCATAATATGCTGTTTATTTATTATTTTATGATGTGCAAACATCTTGTATTCAGTGCAAACGCCTTTATCTACCATTAAAACACCTTTATGTTCAGTGCAAATGCCTTTATATGCACTGCAAATACATTTTCATGCAGTGCAAACTGTATGTTATGCATTTCTCATTATGTGCAGTCGATTTATTATTATATAAAGTTCAAACACACAGCGCATTTGTCTTTATATGTAGTACAAACACATTTATATGCAGTGCAGTTGTCATTATATGTAATCCATTTGTCATTATATGCCTTGCAGAATCATATGTTGTGCAAACGCCTCTAGATGCAGTGCAAACACCTTTATTTTAAGTGCATTTGTCATTATATGCAGTTATTATATATACAGTGCAAACAGCATTGTATGTAACGTGTGTGTGTGAGAGAGAGAGAGAGAGAGAGAGATTTGGATTTTTAACGAAGCCCTTGACAATTTTTCAGTCATATCACTATGAAGTCTGTTTAGTATCAGTTTACAGTGATGTCTAGCATTGGGCCATCATGCCCCAGTCATGTAGCATCGTGTCCCACCCAGTCGCATTATCCTGACATCATTACGACCTGTCCTAATACTAAACTGTTAATGCTGAGTAGTCTTTGGTATAACACGGCTGGGGTTCAAACCCGCGACCTCCCACTTCCCACGGGTTCAAACCTCCCACATCCGAGGCGGACGCTCAAAACAGAGACAGAGACATGGAGAGACAGAGATATGCAGTACAGTTGTCTTTATATGATGTGCAATCGTCTTTATATGCCGTTCATTTAATATTACATACAGTACAAAGAACATTCAGATGCGGTGCAAACGCCTTAATATGCAGTGCAATCGACTTTATATTCAGTGATTCTTACATTATCATGATCAGGAAATCTTAGACATTACCGAAAAGTGCCGATATAGAATACACCGAAGGAGGACTTTTTCTTACGTTCACCGTCAAACACGCCTGCTATGCTGATGCGTGTCTTAGAAGTAATCGGCCTTGGAACGTTGTTTCAGCAGTTTTTATCAGAAATGATCGACGACAGTGCCTATGAGATTGTGTTCCGATTTGTTTCCAATGAGAGTAGACATCATTTTGACAGAGTATGACTAAAGAATAAAACGAGAAGGGCCGAAGATGTGATCCAGGATAGGGCCATTATGGGTATCCTGGCTGATACAGGTTTTATATTTTTTCATATATGAATCGGTATATAGTCGACTTAATTCACATTTCTTCATCATGTAAGAGGGTGACGAACATATAAAAAAAAAAAAACTGATGAGAAGCATACCCCACCCAATTATTTAAACATAATGGGTAGTGTTAACATCATTTTTCGGCACATAAATTAGGCTACATAAGACGGCTAGTTATGACGGTGCAGAAAGATCACAGGTGCATGTTTTCTATCACCGACAAGCAAATTGGCAGTACCAACGACCTTCCCATTACTACTGGCAAGCTTTTGACATACAAATTGTGACGACACAAGTTGATCTCGAATCCACAATCTGCTGCGTCGAGAGGTGAGTGATCACTTGTCACTGACTTTGACCTCTCGGCAACGGAGACCCTTTGAAGAGCAGGAAATCAATGGACACTAAAAGTGTTAAATAAAAAAGTGCATTATCTTTTTCCCAAAGTAAGGTTCAGATTGCAGTATCGTATCTGTGTTGACGGTGTACTAAACCGTATATTGCTATATGAATCCAAAAATAACAAGTATCAGAATACTTTCATACAAAATTGGTACGTTGTGTGTTTTGTGTTCATTGGTGTAATCGTAAAATCCTAGCAATCATTTACATTTTCACAAATTAAATAACATTCATTTAAGTGAAGAAGCTTAATTTATTAAGTTATCCAAGACACGGGCAGTCTCAATTTCATCCCAAACATAGTTTTAAGAGGATAGTTTTATGACTTGTTTATATAAATTAATGCTATTTTGCAGATGGCTAAATCAACTAATATGTTAGTTATACCTGCTTATAATTTACTAAAGCCATAAAAGAAATAGAAACAATATATTCTGATAGGTATCTTAATACCATCTTTTGCACTGTAATGTATTGCAATACGATTTTTGGAAGGGATACCCAGTACTAGTTGCAACTGTAGGAGGGGTTATTGGAAATCGCTTTAAAAGATGAAACAAAGTCAATAACTCGGTCTAAAATAATATAGTTTCAGAGAAGAAGATTGTTTAAAGTTTTCTCCATTTAATCCTATGGCCATTAAGAACCCCACTGTCATTCTCAGTAACTCACAACTGGGGAACTGGGTTTCCGAGATTGTGGAGATTGTGGGAAGGGTTAATTCCTCCGCTACACAAACGTATGAATGTCAACAGAATGTTGGTCTTCATATTGTTCCTTGTTTTTCTGAAGAATATTTTGCTGCTTAATTTAAATATGACATTATATTTGTTTACCAATTATAAATCTTATCATTAATAGTTTTCATTACACCTTTGAGCACGTGTACTGTTAATTACTTTTAAAATGACACTATATTAGTCATATTAATATTTAAAAACTGGGGGAACTGATCATTCAGCAACTCCAATATTTTAATAAATAATATTAGGAATTAAAAATTACAATGTTTACCGAAACATGCATGAAAGCATTTAATCAATGTACAGATACATTTCAAAGACCCATCAGCATAATTTTGATCTTAATATTAAAATAATTTTTAGTTTTCATTTATTACCGATATAAATCATAGCCAATAGGTTGGCCTGTTGCATTGCAGTTACAGGTCAATACAAAGCATGGCCCATTAATTGCATGTCAACCTATCCATCAATGGTACCCATAGGCTACATTTTTAAGTGTTAATTGATGCAGTAAAATGTGTAGTAAACAAAGTGATCAAGAATTTGCATGTAAGAATTACCTAATTATGACAGTTAATAAACTGTTGAAGGAAGAGTGTAATGAAACGTATTACAGGGTCTAACTCAGGATGACCACAGAATTTCAAGGGCAAATTCCCTGATTTGTTCTCTGATTTTCCCGAACTGAATACTGTTTTCCTGGTTAATATGTCCGGGATGTACGGCCTACATCCACATCTTATAGCCGCACCATCTCCGCCAGTAAAGACAAGTACATGTTTATTATACTACACCAATTGTTTTCCTTTAGATAATAACTTTAAAAGTTAATCAAACACATCACATATAGTAAAAGCAAACAGACACCAATCAATTGGTTATATCCGTTTTAAGTAATATGATACAAAGTGTTCCTTTTCATTGCTAAGTGTTATGAAAAATTAATACTTAAAATGAGTTTGAAAATTTATTTACTGGAAATAAAAACACTTTCTAGACTTTACAGAAATGATTACTTAACATGTAAACAAATGGTTTTTTTGCTTTGATTTTACATATTTGAACTATTGCCTTGCTGGACAGATATACAAATTTCTTCTGTACAAATTCGTGTAAGCAAGACTTATCATTAACAGATGGTTGATAGTGTAACAAAAAAAAGATGTTTTTCATAGAACAACAGTTTTGTCAAATGCAATACCGGTATTCAAAGTCACTTTGTCAACTCTTAACTTCACACAGCGCTTAGCTCAACTTATATTTAGTTCCTCAACTTGCTTGGTCTGGTTTGCTATTTCTGTGCTCATGATGCTAGTTCCTTTACAATTATAGTACACCAGTTTTGACAAAGTTAGTCTATATTGTTTTTTGTAATATATTATGCTGTGAGTGTCAAGCAATATTTAAACATAAACCTTACATGGCCGACCTCTGGGGCAATGGTTGCTCATTTCCATTTTGAATTCTCATGCAACTTTTGCATCATGAATTTAATCCGTAAAAGTTTTTGCTGATATTCTGAACATGCAATTTCAGCAGTACTTGACTAATATTATCATGCACCAGAAAGAACCAGTAGTTTTTGTATCATAATAAATAATAAAATAAATATATCGTGGTTTAATTCTAATGTACATTCTATTTATATGAAATCTAGGACAAACTTTATTTGTCGCTGTGAGAAAATTGCCTGATTTTCTCACCTTTTTAAATTCCATGTTCTTCTTTCCCATTTTACCCTGAATTTCAGGCGATGTGGCCACCCTGTTTAAACTGGGGAGGGGGTGCAGTCCTTCCGCTGATTCTGTGTCTGGTTTCTGTTAAGTTTTTGTTATATACTTATACAAATATATTTTGTAATACAAAGAAAAGATGTTTTAATAGTGCACCGTCAACACAGATAATATACTGTAATCTGCTTTCTATCTTAAAAAAGAAGACAATGACATTTTTATTTCACGGTTTTATTCTCCATTGATTCCGTTCTGTTTAAAGGCGTCTTCGTGGCAGAGAGGTCAGGATAGATGACTAGTGATGACTTGCCTCTCACAGCTACAGGTTGTGGATTCAAGATCTACTTGTGACATCACAACTTGTATGTGAAAATCGTGCCCGTACCATGCAGAACGTTGGTGGTTCTATCGATGTGTTTCTTTGTGATTGAAGAAAATGCACTTGGTGTCTTCTTCCACCATTATACATGTCGGTCATATATAGCCTGATTGATGTGCTAAGAAATGATGTTAACCCCACCCTTTCTGTTTAAATAATTGTGTGGATTTGATATTTATCATTTTATTTTCATATCTCCACCTTTTATACATGATGAGGAGGTCACAGCAAATGTTAACTAAATTGACTCTGCACTGATTAATATATAACAAAATATAAACACCTGTGTTATATAGGCCCCATAACGGCTATAGCTGGAGGCTCATTTTTCTGCCGATTTGGTCCTTCATACTTGTTTGTTGAGTTGTACACCAATGGTATCTCCTCCCATTCGAATGAAATTGGGATCAGACACCATCTGAAAGGCACTGTCGTTGATCCTTTCTGAAAAAAATCAATGGAACAACGTTCCAAGGCTGATTTGTTCAAAGGCACGCTTCAGCATGGCAGACGACATGTTTGATGGTGATGTGATAAATATTCCTCTTTCCATATGTTCTATTTTGTCACTTATTGGTAATATCCGTGAGATTCCCGTTGTAGTTAACGTCGTCATGATAATGTAAAAAGCATTGCACAAAAAATGTTTTTGCACTGCATATGAAGGTGTTTACATTAAATATAATGATGACTGGACTGCATATAATGACATCATCAATGTATATAAGGTGTTTACACTGCATATAAAGACGTTTGGACTGCTTATAGTGGTGTTTGTGCTGCATATAATGATAAATGGACTGCATATGATGACAAAAGCACTGCATATAGAGGCGTTTGCACTGCATAAAAAGATAAATGGGCTGCAATGGCCAATGAACTGCATATACTTAAAATGAACAAAACAAGAGAATCATGACATTCCATATCTTTGTGTCTACCGATTGACCTATGTCTTTAAAATTTAATTTTTTATTATTTTATCATTTTATTCAAATGACTTGGAGAGGTATCATATAGTTATTCACATTTTCATTACAGTACAAATAAGGTTTAAATAAAATGCTACGTTTTATATTGCAGTATATATAATGGATGCTGTGCATTCAGAATTATTCCTGAAATATTAAACCGTTATTAAATTCCTCATTTTCTAAAAGTTTTTTCGCATAAGCACAAACAAATTATGTTCATTATTAATATAAGGTGTTGAGGTTTCCAATCAGAACAGTTGTATGTGTACATCTATTCAATTTCACAAGAAAACCCCGAAATCTTATCACAACAAATCGATGAAACACAGGAGAAACAAGGAGGTATCTGATGTTTTGTTTTCATTTTGTTGTCTTGTTTAAAATGTAGGTAATTTTATTAATGATGTCTAAAGTCTGTTTAGTTCATTTGCTAATTGATCATATGTTAACATCTAATTTCAAGATATCAGTTTGTTATATAAATAAAACCAAATTCAAAGCACATGATCATAACTTAAGAATATATTTGGACTTTTATGATTTCATACTTTGCGTGTGAGTGTGTATGTATGTGATGTGGATTTTTAACGTAGTTTGAAAATTTGTTCTGTTATATCCCGAAGATGTCTGCAGTGTGGCAGGTGACAGTTATGTCTAGCATTGGGGTATCATGCAACAGGCATGTAGCATCATGTACCACCCAGGCACATTATCCAGACACCAGGCCAACTAATCCTAACACTATCCTCTCAACGCTGAACACCTAGCTAGGCAGATGTTAGTACCATTTTTATAAGTCTTTGGGATGACTCGTCCGGGGTTCGAACCAGCGATCTCCTGCATCCGAGGCGGGCGCTCTAACCACTTAGGTCATCTGAGTGGTAATTCATACTTTGCCTTTGCATCCTTGGCCAAATATGATTTAGAATAAAGACAAGGGACAAACACATCAAAGGGTATAGAAAAAGAATGCTAAGGAGATTAAGCGACGAATAAAACAGATGCTTATAATGGTAAGAGACTTTATCTATAAGCAATCTACAGGCTATGGTCAATAATTGTCCAGATATTATTCTGGATGGTCCATATCAACTTATCAGTTACTAATAGACATTTAATTAAACTAGAAATGATGCTGAGTTGGAGACCTTTTAAACTAAATATTTACTTTATCTTCAAATACAATACCAAATCAACCTGACCAATGGGAAGAAAAAAAATCTACTTTATAATCCAAACTTTCCCTATCAATTGCTGTCGACAAATGCACAAAATTTTCAGTTGACTATACTATACATAGGTGCATACATGTCACATAAATATTCAATGTTGACTTAGCTAAAAACTCTAACATAAATACAAATCATTCACTTATTCTACGTTTAAGTATCACGAAGAAATGCAACTGAATGCATGCTATCATTGAAAACCAATCCTTTCTTCAAAGTAAAGGTCATATAAGGGATATATCACCTTTGCCTCAACTGTCATCCAAGTGTACACTGCAATATTGTCCTGTTTGTCTGGAAGCAATATAGCAGTGTACACAGTGTGGGTAAATTACATAAATTCTGTTTATGCTAACAATTTTAATTCATAACTTACCCTATTGAGTTTTTGTGGAAACCTTGTTTTGCAATTCCTTTCTCAAATTTGCTTTAAGTTTTGCTTTAGCATATGAAAAACACGTTGGTTGTCATTGGGTTTGTACATATAAAACTATGGTGATGTTCAGGTAAAGTTTTGATGACAGTATAAAGTTATGGCTTTTTATTTACATATGTTTGTATGTATTTCTTTATGCAAGGTTTTCTCTATCTCTTTATTATGGAAGAATGTTCAGAGGTCACATATTCTTAATAATTGGCATATATTCAAGTACCTTTCTAAGCCGTGATCGAGAAGGAGACTTCTAGGTAAAAGTCCTTTGTGTTATCTGTCTCTCATACTGTCAAATGTCTACATATAGTGTGTGCTGTCTGTATTTACATAAGACATTGAGTCCAGGGTTCCTCAACCTTTCCGCTGTCACGTGTTTCAGGGGAATTATCACAAATATTAGAAATTTAGACAGAAAAAAGCAGATAAAGAACAAAACTTTGTTGTGGTTTCTTTTCAGAGCTGTTTAATGTTTTGATTCACATGCGAGAGGCACCTTGGTTGTAACAGGATTTAAAAGTATAGAACTATGATGGGATGCTGTCATGCATCACTTGCTTTTACGTTTCATAATATTACATACGATGGATCATTTAATAAGAGTAAGAACTCAGATAAGTGACATGTAATCAAATCATCTAAGGTATACATTTTAGAATCTTCTATTGTCTACTTTACACTAAGTTTGCTTTCTATTCCAGGCTATACTTATTATTTAAATAAAATATTTTGAATTTAATATTCGCAATATCTCATTTGATCTTCTCGTCCTTGTATTTAATTCAAATATTTTTTCACATGCTGTTAATTCTCATATGATCATAACTATTACCTTCGATACCTAATATTTCTCGATCAGTTGGAACCTTTTGATTTGCAACATGCAAACCGGATTTACACATTTCTGTAATTCGCAGGTAAATTCCACTTTATCTGTCCTTCAAATAGCCCGCAAGAAGCTTTCGATAAATCTCATTTCTGCCAATGCAATAGCAAATTATAACAGCTGATCCAATATTATATATGTGTCCATATCCATTTAGTTCCTTTGAGCAATGTTGTACTCAAGCCATTTGTTTTCCTTCACGCATATGTAGGTATATATCTGACTCGTCCTCAATATTTCACCTGAATACCTGCCTCAAAGTGATATATGATACATTTGTAAGCTAAAGATGTCATCTGAATGAAGCAATTGCATTATTTTTTTAATAAAAAAACACGTTCCTGCTTAGGTTTAAGAACCCATGTCTCTTACGTGAAACTGTACGAGACATGAAATTGTAGCTATCTCCATTTCATGCAGCCTTAGCTTCATTAATATTATATACTGGCAAAAGTGGGGTACAATTATATTAATTTCTAAAGAGAAGGGTGACTATCCTAAGCTCAATTTATATCTAATAGTTTCAAGCTACTGAATTTAAACCCATTGAATACATGGTTTTGGGGAACAGCTGATGCTTATATTATGCTTATATTATAATCTTCATTGTTGCAACTTTTCCTTTCTCATCAGATGGATGTGATGTTTACCAGTGCTATAATTAACTACAATTAATTTGGTCACTTGACTTTAATCCATACAGCCATCATATGCCCATTACTGATTGATTTTAGGCCATTTTCATTGAGATGCATTTGTTATGAAGATATATCCTTATTTTATCTTGTTTGTTCCTCTAAACTTACAGTGGTGTCTGGAGTGCATGGTTTCATGTTCATTGCTGAGGGTTACAATTCCAGAGCAGATGCACGTTTGTGCTAGCTGGGTTAATTATTGAATTTTGGGCACAAAATGAACAAAATGCTGCCCATATTCTCCATGCCCGATTTTTTATGCATTTATAGACATTTTCATTGTGAGTGATTTTAGAGACAATCATTTCATGTTGCACTTTTCTCACCATTACAGAAGTATACATGATGCCTTTGCTCATGTTACATTTATGGAAAAACTTCGATTTTGTTTTGTCTGGTTCTTTGTGGATTTAATATTCGCATGTTTTGAGGAGCTTTATTTGTTTTAGAGAGAAGGGGTTGTACGACTGTAAAAAGTTACACATAGAAGGATCAGCTTTCCGGTGAAAATGCTTTTAGTAATATAACGGCTCTTTATTCTTGAAAGTTAGTACTATCGTTGTAATCTTTATTCTTAGTAGTTCTGTAGAACCATAACACAAAGCAGAACACCCATGCCTTCATATCTTAAACATTATATTTTAAGAAAGGTCATAAGTTTATGGAACACTTTGGAAAATAACTATTTTGAGGAATTAATAATGCTCAAGCTTGCCATTTGACGAACGTTTGGGATATTCAGTGAAACGTTTTAAGTGACTTGTCAACAAAATATAACGAATGGAACTATATATAATAAAGCAGTACATAAAATGTTCAAAACAATTTTTGTTTTATACTAGATGTAATTAAATTAAGTGTTTTAGATAAAATGAATCATTTATCCTGTAACGTTAGATTGAGTTATACTATATACATGCTGATACAAAAGCCTATATTTTGTCGAACATAATAATTCAAACGGATGAAATATATCCCGTCTCCATGTTGATAATGAAACAACCACATTTAAGATCATTTAATTAAACTTCGTGTCAATCTGTTGGACTGGTTCTAAAACTTTGTCGACCTAACCGTTCTTCTTTCAGTGTATAAATGTATGAAATGATTTACATTCAGTACAAATTAAGTACTACATAAAACAGATTTAATCATAAAAAGCCACAAGCGATTCTGTTTTCATTTGATAATGTCATTCAGTTTCTTTTTACCTTAATGCATATATTTCTCTATTCAGGTAAACAGGGTTATCCATCTGAGGATATCTACTTGGAAAAGACCTTGACCTACTCGAAGCTTCCTGAAAAATCTAAAGAGGGCTCTACATATGGTCCTCAGGAAGAAGTGGTTTGTATTATTAAATACTACTTTATGTGTTTGATCTAGGATTATTTTAAAATTAATAACATTATGCCATATTATATCATTTCCTGTCATATCATTAAATTTAATTATCAGTTTGATTTGTTGAGACATTTCTCCTCAAATATTTAAAATGTGTACATTTATGATATTTCTCAGAAGTACATGTCACAAAAGATACAAACATGGCAAGGTGCCAAAAAATTATTACATATCTGTTTAAGAATCTGCTGTCTTTCGTAATGATAAACATACATAACATTCAACAACACTTGTATTTGCCGAAATACATTGCCATATCGATTGACATAATATAAACCCCAATGTATTTTTCTAATACCTTTACATGCTAATAACATAACTATATTCTCCTGAAGGTCACATAATATTAACTTCATAATTATCTTTATATTTAATGGAATAGCTACATTTTAAAGGTCCACAGTGTAATACCCACACAGGCACATGGACTCTTTGATCCTCGGGGTATTTATGGTGCCAATGAGTGGAACTAAAATTTCGTTGAAATTATTTCATAAACCTGAATAATCGATGCAACTTGACCAGACAAGATTCATAGTGACCTTGATTAACTGTTTTGATTGGTTTATATATTCAAGTGACATCAAAACTGAACTTGTCCGAAGGGAACTAATTATACCAGAATTCAAATAAGTAGATACAAATGAACATCTTATTGCTAAACATTACCAGTTTCTCATTAATTTTCAAGACAATATCGCTACAAAAGACTTTCTCAAATACTAATTATTAATCTGCCAATGATTTCTGCTCGATTAACTATTGCAGTTTAATACGTCAACTTACCGTGGAATGCAGGTCTCAATCAATAGTCTGCATTTAAAATTTTTGAGAAGATATCCAACATTTGCACCTAGAACCAAATTATTTTAGTCGACGTCGCTTTCATTCATCCTAAATACTTGCCTTTCCCCACGCATGCAAATATAAAATATTGTCTTAGTAGAACCGATAAACAAGTAGGACACGAATAAATCGACATACCTTCCAGTCTGTAATCTGTTAGGTTATATCAAACTGAGGCAATAAACTTTAAGCAAGTTTGATCCATTATGAGCATAATAGGTGAAAGTGCTATATTAGAATATGCAGTATAATAACAGAAAGTGCGATCATATGCAAAATATGAAATAAAGAACTTGAGAAGACCAATATTCATTGCTGATCCGAGAGAGAGAGAGAGAGATGCAGGGGAGGAGAGAGTTGTTGATTACTGTCAAACCATCTGACTGAGAGAAAAAAGATCATTATGCCAGCACTAGCACCTAACTAATGGAAATAACGATACTTGAAGTGCCTTCATTATTAGTGCTAGATCCACTGCAATTTAATCATATGTAAACATAATCTAGGAAATTGTATTACAGTGTACGTTATTTTTCAATAATTAGGAAATATATTAAAAAATTCCTTTTTGGTACCCCAGAAAAACCTTACAGAAATTATAGCCGTTGAGGCATTGACCCTAACTTTGATTTTTGAAACAATAACATCGTTGTAATTTGGCACTAAAAATGACAAAAAATCGGCATTTGTTGTTAACATCCCTTTAATATCAATATCGATTAAAACATAACATTGGTGAAAGAAAACAAACTTAGTACGTGATGTAAGAGATGTAATAAATGTAGACAAATTATTCACCCGTGCACGAACACACTAATGTCTCAACCCTTCTTAGTCAAACTGTCCACATTTTGGCTAACAATTTAACGTTGCAACAACATTGCACTAAGGTTAGGACTACATTATCATATTATGTTGTGGCAACGTGATTTGGTGAACTTGCTAGAATGTTGCTACAACGTTGTTGCTGAATGTCACAAAGTAACGTTCCTACAACATTCTGACAACAGTCTACCTATATTGAAAACGAGGACTGAAAGCTGCTTCTGTTTCTAAAACCCCTATGCCCCACTGCTGGCAAGAAAGCCCAAACGTTCAAACAAATATTATAATAATTTCAATATTACCATCCATCTAGGAGTAGTAGATGTAGCAGGAATTTCAAGAGGCTGCCATTGTCACAATATTGGATGTTAGATCTGCATAATTTTCATTTGGAACAAACTAAACATCACCAGTAATTTGAGCAGAATAAATTAAGTATATCTACGATGCAAGGTCACTCGAGTGCGCAAATCACGCAACCATTATGCAAATTTGCGCACTTGAAAAGCAGCGATGCATGATAATTTCTGCAAATTTGTTGAAAGTCGCACATATAAAAATGCACTATATAGAAGTTTTAACTGTTATGATAAACGGAATAATAATCTAAAAGGATTAAATGGTAAGGATACTTAATTAAGAAGAGGCAAATGGGTATGAGAAAAGAAAATTTAACATATATTTTACCATCACTTTATTTTTGTGTTGATTTTCTGGATCTTATTCGGATTAAAAATCAAAATCAGTATCCTCCACATCACAGTCAATATGTGCCTTCTGCTCCTGCAAATTTAAAAGCAATTTTAATGCTTGAACAACGTCATATTATCTCAGCATGGCTTACATATCTAGAAGTCAATTTAATTAGTGTAATCAAGGAAGAACAAGTTTGTAATGAGGCTAAGTTTATGTCTACTTTAAAAGCTATCATTACTTTAAACGTATTCCTCATTATTATCATTCTGCAGCTTCAACCTTTAACATTCTTTTATGAACAGGTCCATGAACAAAATAATCAATTCGGAATATCGAAGAAATTTAACAAAGAATAACAACAGGGCTTGCACAACTAATGCACAACCATTTACACATTTGGTTGAATATTGCACGTACTTCGATAGAACTTTGTATGTTTCTGGCAATCATGCATTTTTACCAATACCCATAACAATCCATACCTAAGCAAATTCTTCTACGCCTAGATTATCCATGTTATTAGTTAGCAAATAACACTACATAGTTGACAACTGATGTTATTCACGTGTGCTATGTTTATTGCTTACCAAAACCTCACATACATAATTATCACTTGAAACAACGCCAGTTTAATTGTTTACAACCAACATCACAATAAGATTAAAAAATAATATCAAAATTATATGGTTCATTCATGCCTGTAATTATCAATATTTAATGTTAATTATCTTTTAATGTGCATTTCCTATTTTACATCTATGCATATCAGCATGTGTCCATCTGTCCAAACATTCATTTCTTTAAATTTAGTAATTTATATCATTTTATTATACCTGATTTGTTAAATATGGTTTGGTTTGGTCAGGAACAATAAATCTTATGTTCTTGAGCTAAACGCATGCGCAAGTAAACATACGTTAACTCGAAGCATTGTATTTGTACATATTGTACATATACTTTGCTTGCAAATGGCAGCGTCTCATGGCATCCTGTTTACATGTTCATGAATACGTCAACAGACATGATGAAACAATTAGCCGGAAGAGAATCTCTGACAATAGCAAAGTTACTTTCTGTAAATAAAGAATGTGAATTATAGATTAGTTAATTCATGTACATAACATGACGATTGAAGATAGATAATTCATCGTCTCAGCCAAAATTGCTATTCTGCCGGTACAGGACAAACTACAAACATCAGTTTGTATATTTGTAAACAACTGAAAACTACGATCGCACGTCATATATGTAATCAAAGAAGCTGAGGAATAAAATATTTTCCGATTAAACTTGTAACCTTTATACAGTTATTTCTTTTAAAAATAAAATGAAAACATTTACAAAACAGTGACGTCAAACACAACATTGGTACAACGTTGTAAAAAAGTCACATATTATATTTGTAAAAATGACACTATTGATTGTACATGCTGTTATAATCTATGCACATAGGTGCGGTTATAATTGTTTATATACTTTTTAGATCAGAAGACTATTAAAGTTATGTTCATGTCTAATGTTTGAGCAATATTGCTAGAACGTTATATCCCCATGTAACCATATCACAACCTTACAGCAACCTTGTGAAAAGAATGTGTATTAGCTGGGAGAACTCCAATAATTGAATATGCATATATGCATATATTTCGATTTCATTTTGAATGTTTTTTGTATTGTCTCGGAAGATGTCGAATCTATTAATCCACTTACAATTTTCCTTGGCAATCTAATATAACTTCTTGCCGACGAAATATTTTTGTGTGACAATTTTACTTTGAAGAATGAAATGTGCTTATATTAATGAGTAAAATGGTAATGAATGAAAGAGGCATACTAATTACTTTCAGTATGAAATGAACAAGGAACTATGCTTAGCTATAACATATTGAGGTGGAAAAGTGGGATCTAATGATAAATGTTCAGTTAAGGGGATTTTATGAGATTTTGTATGCACATAATAGTAATTATGTTATTGCGATACATTCCACTTATCACTCCACTACGCATAAAAAAGTGGATCTGTTAATCTTAAGTGCACCTGATTGACTAAATCATTTTCTTTTTTCAAGTTATACCACCTTTCATCCTCTGTTGAAAGGTTTATAGTCCCCAGATAAAATGGACTGTCCCTACTGCGAAGTATGTCATGCAAACTTTGAGCAAAGTTGGATACTCAGCATCTCTCTCTCTCTCTCTCTCTCTCTCTCTCTCTCTCCTCCTCTTCCTCTCCCTCCTCCTCTCTCCCCCTCTCTCTCCCTCTCTCAATGACCATGGAATGGGTAGCTTAGCTTTTTATACGTCCGCCATAAGGCAGAGCATGTTATGTTATATGGTCCATCCATCCATCTGTCAATTACCAGCTTCGTTCCTGCACATATACTCGAGTACTACAAGGTCTCTGTAAATGTAAGGAAAAATGTATCCACGCAATTACTCGGTATTGTGGGTTGTTTTCACATCAACGGTTACCAAACAGTGTGCATTGCTTGCACATAGGACACAAAAGAAGCCTCTTGATTTGAGGTGAAGGTGTAAAAGTGTATTCCTCTGCAATATAGCTGCAATATGTTGTAGTAAATATCTCACAAACTGTGAGTGATATTTATAACTTATAATTTTTATTCTTTCAGGATTAGCTTCCACAAAGACCACACGAATCATCAAAATGAAATTCTTCTACAATAACATTGTATCAATGACATTTAGAGTGACAATTATTCGATTTTAACACTTTTTTGCATGAAGTTCATGCAGAAAGCTTATGAGGTGGGTTCTTGCAATATAGATAATGGCTGCATAACCCAACATTATGTAAACAACAAATTCGTAACAATGGGAAAAGAAACACAGGTCAATCTAGGTGGATGTGCCAATAGACCAACTTAAGTAGCATATATATATATATATATATATATATATATATATATATATATATATAAAGTTGAAAGGCTTTATTTTCCAAAAGTTTTAATCATACTGAATCATAGAGATGCTGATGTTTTCCAATTGTACATACACTGAATAGAAGGACATCAAATTAGCCAGTAATAGCAGTAACATTAGTTGGAAAAATTATTTATGTGCACAATTGCCATGCTTGTCATTCAGCTACAATATTTCACTCATGCGCAGTGAGGATTTTCGCTGTAGGCCCATGTGGCTAACGAGAGATGGGAATAGACCAGCTAATGTGCACCATTTGATATAAAATGAGTACAAGAGATAAAAGTAAAATAGTTAGAAATTTATATAATAACAATGGAGCTATCAAATGGATAGTAGGTTTTGATCTAAGGTAGCAAAATGCGATAGAACATAACCTGGAAGTGATGGAATGAAAATATCAACCATTTTACAGGATCACGTGTTGTTGATTATACATACATTACACTTTACTGCAATTGCCGTAAAAAGCTTACTTGTGTTGATATGCCATACATAACCCATCCGAACCAAAACATAATGTTTTGAATACCTAATATTATAGTATCAGTGTTGATTAGAACAGTAATTAAATATGTATTATTAATTATATCTAATTTCATATTTTCTTTGTTAATAGGAGTTATAAAGATGATTTTATTTAAATTGAGTGTGTCAGATAAAGTAAATGTACTTTTCTTCATGTGGTGTGTAGATCGACCTACATGACCTGTCGACCTTTAACTTTCATTGGAACTGCTAATGGGGATTGGTCCAACAAATAAACATGTACAACGAAGTGCATGCACTGTGCATGTTTTATATGAGCGAGATAAAGCCATACTATGCCATACTGTGCACGCATGAAGTATACACAGCAATACATATTTCTCGAGAGGACCATGCTCATTACGAATATTCAACTGGAAGGTCTACCCATAATGTCACTTAGAATGGCTGTCAACCCATAGTATCACTTAGAATGGCTGTCAACCCATAATGTCACATAGACGTTTAAATCTGACCAGTCTCTCCTTTGTAACCAAATAACTAAAGCTGCATGTGAATGTGCAAGGAACAAACCATATACTATTTCTTCTATTGTATTCATAGTGATAGATATATTGCGAGTTTGTTTAGTTGTGTGATATTGTCGAAAGGTTAAGATCTTTAATAAACGTTTGAACCTTTGGGATATAGACGATATTTATCCATAGGTGATTTTTGGCATGCAAAATTGTTTTATCTGTTTACAATAAAACTTCAAATCCGAAATCAAATAATCACGGACGTGGATGCTAAAAAAGCGTTAAAGAAATTACGTTAAAGGAGGAAGTTCTCTTCAAATTTGGTCATGCATATTTTGAAACCAAATTCCATTCACATCAGATGAGTTAAAAGCGTGGTAGATATTATTGTACAGTCCATACGTAGGTACCTAATTTTGAATTTAGTGCATGTAACGTATTTTTAAACTCTTTCTACAATGTTAAGGCAAGACACTTGAAACTTGGGTACATTATAGTCGGGGTGGGGGGTATAAATTGTATAAATAGTTTATTTTCAATCAGTGACCCAAGGGTCAGCATATGTCAGACTGGAACTGTGTCATAGCCCGGTATCCTGCCCATTTCCATAAACTTAGCAACTGGGGGGGGGGGGGCGAGTGGCCGAGTGGTCTAAAGCGCTTACCGTTACGGATCACTGCCATCTCACCTCTGTCTGCGTGAGTTCGAGTCCAGGCTCGGCTAACGTGGGTACGTGAGAAAGCCTGCCAGTAGCTTCTTGTGGGTCGGTGGTTCTTCCCGGGGTTTTCCAGGGTTCTTCCTCCACCATTAATACTGGCCGCCATGTATAGCCTATCTTGTGCTGAAAAATGGCGTTAAACCCTATAACAACAACAACAACAACAACAACAACAGCAACTGGGTCATGCCAAACAAGCTAGTGAGATTTTCACCCTATAACATATATGCACTTACAGGGCACGGAAAGATGAAAGAGAGCAGGCAACCGAAGTGGACAATGGGTTCAATCTCAACACCTGGTACTTGGACCCTAGGTTATTATTTGGATCCCTAACCTATAATATTGCGTTTACTTTCTGGGCAAGAAATATATACATGCCACTTAGCTTCAAGATCATAAATTTGAAATTGTTGAGAAACTGAGCATGAAATACATATATGCAGCTGACACTGGTCCTGACCCTAAAATGACTTAGCCGCTATATCATAAGTCGAAGCAGTCATACATTTATCCGAATGGAAAGTCAAATGTATATGCACCAGTGATTTTTACCTCTTGGGGCGGTTTTTACGCTCAAGGATCTAACTCGGAGAGAAAGACTTCATGATGGAGGTCAGCTGAGAGAATCGATGGGTAACGTGCTTAACAAACACGGTCTTCTACATTAAATTAATGAATACAAGACATAATACGCATGCATCATAGTTTAAATTGAGCAGCCTATGTTGATTTGCATGACGTAAGTGTTATGCATAAACGTATGTTAATAGCTGTACAGACAACACAATGGTCTTCAAAATTAACTGAATGTATATATATATATATATATATATATATATATATATATATATATATATATATATATAAAGAGACAGAGAGACAGACAGAGAGACAGAGAAACACAGGGTAATCTTATTTTATTGTCAAATTTCAATATATGTATTTGTATGTAGTGATAGCAATAAGTTTCTAATTTGTAATCACTTCATAATAATTATGGAACAAATTGCAACAAAGCATAGAATATATATACTCTTCATTGAAGATTGCAGAGACTTGTTGTTCAAGAGTATTTGCCTGGGGTTTAAATTAAATTTCGCCATCCTACTATCACTTTCGACATTTTGAAAAGCAACTGCAACAATAAGCTTATTTGTACAAGAATCTAGAAAAGAGCTTCTTCTGGGTTTTCCCTGCGTTATCCATGATTTGGTGAGGTACGTATCATTATATATCAATAATAACACAAGAATCACCGTCCTTGTAATTTTATATCATTTTCCTAAAATAGACACACAATGTAGCACCAACAATTCCTAGCAAGTGTGAACCCTAGGTCAAACAGTCTCTTAAAACAATGACGCTTACAAGCTTCATTTGACAGAACAGATATTGCAGACTTTTCCCGTTTATATTTATCTTTGATTACCAATGCACCGTTTTAATTCTCGTACCTATTATCTGTAGTCACAAAACTGGTTACGTGCTTTATGATCTAAGATTAATATTGCATAATGTCATCATACTATACAACTTCACCTTAGCACAGTAATTCGATCTTAAAATTCTAATTCATGTCGTGATATCTGGGTCAGAAAACTCGGACCAAGATGACACATGAAGTCATGATCTAGACTGTCTAAAGCTAATAGTAAAACGTGATCTAGCAACGAAGATGGAATCACTATCATAATGATACTTATATTATATACTTATCACTTTTAAGTTATCTTAATATAATCCCTATACTTAAAAAGCATAGAAATCGCTTAGCATTTCAATCTTTTTAAATGAACTTCTTTTTATATCATACACCAAAATTACATTTTGATCAGATGACATATGCATGAATATCAGTTTTCTAAACGAATCCCGGATAGTTCCAGCCTCATTTGATAATATGGCGATACGAAATCAGATATATTTGTATAGTGTTTCTACCTCCAAGAAATGATAGTAACTTTCTGGATCTTTCTTGAGTGAAAAAACTGATGGGTATACAATGATCTTAGTATCGTTATATTCTACAAGATCATTTTGTTGTATAAAATCTATACATGGTTTCAGACCAGTATGTTGTTTAAAATCTTTATATTGTGTGAGACCATTATGTTGTATAAAATCAAGATATTGCTTGAGACCGTTATGTTGTATAAAATCTATATATTATTTTAACTATTATGCTGTATAAAAGCTATACATTGTTTGAGATCATTATGTTATATACAAAATCTATATACTGTGCGAGACCATTATGTTGCATAAAATGTACATATTGTGTGAGACCATTATGTTGTATGAAACCTATATATTTTTTGAGACCGCTATGTTGTATAAAATCTATATATTGTTTTAAACTATGCTGCATAAAATATATGCATTGTTTGAGACCATTATGTTGTGTATCAAATCTATATATTGTGTGAGACCATTATTTTGTAAAAAAAATCTATACATTGCTTGAGACCATAATTGTGTGAATAACATGATTTTTTTAAAAAAAATTTATTCTTATCCAATGATGCTTTCGGGAAACATATGCCTTTTTATTTGTGTGGCTATATCCTTCTTTCTCATCTTATCAAGATATAGGAGTACTTTTGAGTATAATAAAATCTATATACTGGCATCTAACTCAATGTTATGATTTTCCCCTTCAAGATGCTAGTAGTTTAGCTGCTATGAACACGACGTTTAGCATTTATCTTCACGTTGTTTCTCTTTATGTTGAAATTATTTAGAGTAACAAAATTATAAAACTGCAACACTATAACATCTTATTCCTTCACTCAATAAAATAAAATAATACTTGTTGATTTGTTTATTCTGCAAAAAAGAGTAAAACTGTTTGGGCTAAAATATTAGGATATTTTAATCCCAAGTAATCGATGAGATGTATAGATTAGGTTTCGTGACAGATATGTGCTGTATCTTTTATCTACGTGCTTGATTCTAAGGTCACAAAGTTAAGTAACACCACAGAAGCAAAACCAACACGTTTTGTAAACATTAACAAACAGTTTAATCATTAAATTAATAAATGATAAATGTATAATGTACAGTATAATGAAGTGAATCAAAGCTAGTCTATGAAAGTCCTAAACGAATGAAAAGTCCCTTATAATTTCCAATGTCAGAAATGTATCGGTCCTCCCAGAACCGTGACGTTGTCAAGATGGCGTGGTGCAGAATTCTTTCGAATAATGAATAACAGTTCCAGAATAAATTTATAGTCCAAATAATGAACACTTTCTATCACCACTGAACAGTCCAAACAAATGTTTTCCTCTCGAATATATAAGTACAACATACAACACATCTGCAGACTTATATATATCAGGAACACAAAAGGTGTGAATGACTCCAGAAATCAGAATGAAACAGAATTTTTAATTTTCTCCTCATATACACCGTATATTGCCACTGTACTTCGCAAAAGACCACATGTGACAGCAGACACTATTGATTTTGATGAACTAAGCATCTTCACGTGACCTCGCGCAACCAATCGAAAACCACAGAATTATTCTTGAAACTTCCATATCAAATCAGTCACTGAAAAACTACCTCATAGGCGTCATTTTAAGTCTTATTATTACGATTAGTATTACTAATTATCAGCACGTAGGTAAACATCTATTTATAGATCCTAAGCAATTTGCGTTCTTAAAACAGGGTCAGGTGATGAACACAATTTGTAACAAAATATATTCTATACACATTACAACCATGAATAAGAATTATAAAACTTAGATAAAATCATGTACCAGGAGTTACATAAAATATAGATATACATAACACCACCCTGCATAATCGGATACTGCTAATCTCTCCATTTGTACGTATGATGTGTGTCTGTCTGAAAATATAATTTCCTTCTTAGCTGCGAGTTGGAAATTAAGTAAGCTTCGTAAACGGATTGGTGTGTGGTAACCACACGCAGGAGGAGTACAATTTAACGTTTTTTTCCCGATGAGGTCCATTAGAAGCTTTCAGAGGTCAGATATGTATAAATTCATTTACAGCAAGTCTTGAATATTTTTGGGCACATTTAATAGTGAGCGGATACATAATGCATATTGTAACCTCATTGCTAGTACATCCGAACAAATATTTGTCTACAAGACTTCAGAAAAAGTTAGGTTAAAGTCAAAAGAAAGTTATTTTACATGTGTCTCTACAAGAAAATACGCCTAAGATGCGAAGTCATGTTTTCCTGGTCAATATTCAAAGGTCAATATTGATTATTAAATCTGCCCATTGTCGTCTCTTAGACTCCCATCATTTGTGCTGTATATGTCAAGTGGAAAACAAAAATTCACAGAATCTGCTCGTTTCTTATTGCAGTTAATAACATGCATATTGGAGAATTATGTACTATAACTAAACCACAAACAGGCCGTGATTTATAAACATCTTCATCATCTCGTTCAAACATATCTCGCAATCAACGAATAGTTTTGTGCTTATGCAAGCTGAACAAACTCGTGCATTGATGTCAACAAGCACAGAATCCAAAGACAAACATCTCCTATCCAATATATGACCTGCATCAGTTAGTTTAAATGACTGTAAAATAAAAAGAAATAATTACATGGGATACAAGGGGTAAAGGATGAAAACTATTTCTATCACGAATACACACAAAAAAAACCTGCTTGTTCCAGAAGTCCTGGTATTATGTTGTCAAACAAAAGTTTCGAAGCCTTATAGAATTGATGACATCAAGTTTTTACAAGCAAACCTTCAGTGATTGCTATAATTTATAAAATTATACATTGTTCATAAAATAAACCCTATGCTTTAATGTGCTTATTATTTTCAATCATTATTCTTTGCACTATTATAATGTTTAGGAGATTTCATTTTAAAACCTCAATGGTGCTTTTTTATTTTACGGAAATATTTTCCAATTTTAATTTAAGCCACAATTCCTGTAAGCATGTACAATTTATCAACTGAAAAGTGGGTATGAAGCAATAGAGACATCCGGGGTTTTAGGTACGGGCACTTTAAGCTTTGGCATATATATATTTACGACTAGATTGAATAAGGGACATTGTCTGCCCCCGTTTTTATGGGGAAAAAATTCTTGTACGCAACACAACTCTGTGTCTCATTGTATTATTCGATATATAAATCACCATATTCTGCATTAAATATGCATATAAATTTCTTGTTCATACCTAAACAAGACCTTTGAACATGGGCTGGTATGGTCAATTTGAGCGAAAATGCTGCATTTGAGCAACTTGAAACTAGAAATAAGATCTAAGTGCAGGCTTGCTCGAGCAAGGTATTTACACTGATTGATTTTATGAAAAATTTTGGGTTCTCATATTAACTTATGAGAGTACGTTTGCGTTAATCACTAAAAATTAAACAATTCGTGGATTTTACTGTCTATGTATCACTGTCGTTGTTGTCCCTGCTGCTTACGTATCGGTACGCGTGAGCAATTAGACCCGCATTTCTATAATGTGCTATATTATTTCCTTCATATTATATTAAAAAAATTCCGGGAATAATAACTATTCAGATAATTTAAAAACAATGATTCTATTAATTTCTCTCTTTCTTCATTCTCTCTAAATTGCCTCGGGAACACGATTTTTCGAAGAGGCACTCAAGGGGCATTTGGAACTATATGTAAGCAAAGACTACGTAGAGTAAACATTAAATGGAATTGTAGTTTTACGTTGCCAGTGTTTTGCAAAAACATGCTGTAAATAATAGGATAAGTACAAATATATTTTTATAGATAAATGACAGGGTTTTTTCTTAATTTTCATCACGATACCGTTTGCTGCGTTTACTTCACTATTAACGTTATAGTGCTAATTCCGTACACGTAATCTTTAAAATGAATCTGTCAATTTCCAGATGGAAATAACAGATACAACCAGCGTAGTTTTTCCTTAATTTTGGTCACTGAGTTTATTTTCATATAGTAATAATATTAATTCTTTAAACTTAAAGCATTAACTGGGCAAACAACAAAGGTTGGTATAATTTATATAAATTTGCTTGGAAGAAATGTGTCATCTACATGATATACAGATACAATGACACGGTATAGCGTTTGTGTGCGAAATTTTCTTACCTAGTTCGAATCCCGTAAGTTTTTATTTTTTATTTTTTTCTCTTTATTTTTTCTTTATAAGAACTAATATCCATAACATTAACGGCTGTCAATTTACACGTTTGAAATAAAATTAGTAACTGATCAGTTTTTAAAACCAACAAAAATAATGCGCAATTTGAGAATCAATTTATTTTTATGTCGTGTGATGTAATATTTTTTTTATCAATATGCTATTCATCTAAAATGGAACTACAAGGGTTGCCAATTATTTCTGAATCATAACATAATGGTATTAGAACCAGTGTTGTGAAGCGGTTATTCTTCCATAATTAGATATTATAACTTTCATACAAGTTTATTTATATTCAATATTTTCATACCGAATTTTTATCATTTTCCGGTGCACTCATCCACATGAAGAAAAATCGGTTTCAGACTGACATAAACATTTTAAAATTGCTTACTAAATCAATGATGTTCCTAACAATTACTGAAATTAGAAACCATTTCCAAACAGTGCAAACGTTGTTCACAGTCACGGTGGAAGCCCAGTAACTGAACTGATTTATGATTTTATAATTGAAACTATTATTTGCAATATTTCTATGCAAAACACCAGCAGTTATATGAGCCTCAATTATTTGCAAATCATTTTAATGTTTCTAAAGTGTAATAATCTATTGTGGGTATAATATTCGTCTGAAAGGATACTAGAGGAGAGTGGCCAAATATATTTGCATCAGAAATTGATTGTGGTGGAACCAGTGTTGTGAAGCGATTATTATTCTCTCTGATGACTATGCAGTCATTCAAATTCTGTCTGGTCACCTCCCAGTGAATCTAAGAGGGGTCCAAGGATTAAATACACCAAAAAGTAAATGGCAATTACAGTAACAGTTGCTCATCTCAACTGTACAGACGGCAGGAGTGTATCACCTCTAGGTAATATTGTGGGTGGATGAGTGAGGACGTTACTATCATCAGGATTAGCTATTAGTTTTGGTTAACTGCTACCGTTAGGTAATATGTGTTTTGTGTGTGCATTTTTTTATCAGATGCTTTGTCTTCTCTTGCTTGCATAGATCGTCATTTCAACACTTCTCTGAACCTCCGGTTATATAGAAACCCGTACGTCGAGACATTCGCATGATTTTTGCGTAGGAATACGGACAAGCATGTCGGCCTACATGTATACTATACAGTACTGAAAATATTGATGCACAAAATTTGCCTTTGAAACCTATGTCAAATTATAGTAGTCAATGTAATAATGTAACTAGCTTTACTTTAATGGTAAATATGAACACATATTCATATAACGTTATTTTATTCGTTAAAATTTTTATATACGTTTTTGAATTTCTTCATTGCCCCCATTGAGTGCCCCAGTTTTAATTCACTACAAAGAATTGAATATAGGCCTACACGTTCGATCGAGAGAGAGAGAGAGAGAGAGAGAGAGAGAGAGTCATATATAGTTACTTTAAGCAATGAAACGATAGAATAATACTTACTTTGACTCGCTTTTCATCCAAGTTTATGTGCAAACTTGTTCCCAAAAATTCCCTGAAAGATGCATTCATTCTATAAATCCCCGAATCTTGCACGATATTAATCACCATCTTTGCAAACTCTAAGTGCTGGTAAATAGCATTTGCAAAACGAATAATAAAATGATTGTGTTTCCATTTGGTCATTATAGGTATATGTTCTTTATAAACGTGTACATCCCCTCATTTCACAGACAACTGTATGTAGTCAGTGTTATGCATTATTCCCGCGCTGGTTTAAAAATAGACGCATAAAGTCTAGAGTACAATACCTATAGTCTGTTTCTTTCCTGTATTCTCCAATGCCATTACTTCTAAAACATATTTCAAAGTTTTCAGAAGTTTAGTAAAAATGCTGACCAATATTGTTTTGATTCTTATTACTGTCCATATTATATATTTACGGATGAATACATAGTTTATAAATAAATAAAAGTTTGATTCTAGGCTCCGTCAAGGTGTGTGCAAGACAGTTTTTTATTTTTTTCTTATAAGATAGAAACAGAGTAGTGTGTGTGTGTGTGTGTGTGTGTGTGTGTGTGTGTTATAGCCATGAAAATATAAGGATAAAAGTACGTAAATACATAAAGAACATTTGTCATTTCCAGAGAAGGTAACAGACCCATGTATTCGGCTAAGAAGCGAACCTACAGGTCCCTATTAACGCCTCCTTTACAGTCCTATTCAATAATATCAAACAATCATTTAAATAATTCAATAATATTAAACATCATGCAATAATATTAAACAATATTTTATTGAGGAAAAAGTTTTGTATTTTATGAATAAGTACCTTTTTGTCAACCTATTTTAGAAATAGTTTTTAGCTGACATGTAAGATCGATATTCTACTTCTGTCTATGACGGATCATTTTGGAATAGTTTTAGAAACTAAACTTTATTTACAGAGCTGTATAACACCTAAAGTAATAAAAATGCATATTGAAAATTTGAAACTGAGTAAATAGTTCATGGTAAAAGCAGTATACATGAGAAGTAAATGGAAAAGATGACAACTTTTCATGTCTTTCTTGATAGTGTTTGACACCCTGTAACCATGGCAACGGACACATATACACAAAACTGATGTCAGAAATGAATGTTAACCACCTCAAATGTACAGTATACATCATATGAGGACATTTGGAGAGGGGGCAGAAAATGGCCCTTATTCAATATAGTCCTTTGCAATATATAGTGTTACAGTTTAATGTATTTCCAAGGTCAAAGTATTGAAGGAAAAGACAAATAAGACAAATAAAACTTTATGATACATCGTTTATTTTCCCACTGTAAATGCAAAACTAAGTTGAAAACTTCCAAAGCATTCACATAAACCATTTGTCAGGTCTTAGATCTGTGATATAACAAATGAGAAATATTTAAGTTATCATGAAAGAAAAAGGGAGATATAGAGTGAGAGTGAACATTTAATTCGCTGAAAGTCTGCACTATTTTACATATCTAAGAAATGTGCTATGATCTCTATATAAAGTAATACATGGAGAACCTGCACTGAAATAAGGACGTTGATTTACAGAATTGATTTATTAAGACACACAAAGTATACGCTTATGAATGCAATCAATCATTACACATTTCTTCGGGTATTGTGCAGCACCGATCATCTGCCGGACTAAATTACAGAATCACTTTTGTTTATTCACATGCAATGCTGTTATAATGATGGTTAAAATTAGTTTATTCTCATTAAAACAATGTTGTCAGGCGTTACATATGTTTCTATCAGTCAATATATTTGGTATTATATACAAAATCTCCAGGTATAACTGAAAGACGTTTACTCAATTCTTGCACAAATACCCATATCCAGGCTATTTATATCGTTCTTCACCAATAATATCAACGAGTTGATGGAGAGACATTCTGAGACGGCATGATGATCAATCTCCATCATCTGACCCTGAAACATATACCTGTCGTGTCAAAGGGTAGATGGAGCATCATTATTGGTACTGAATCGGTATATTATTAAGCAAGTCTAAATGGTGAATATGAAATAAACTGGTATATCAAAATTTGTTTACAAAGTCTATGTATCTATTGCTTTAGTTAGGTTTTCAGCCACCACACGGGTTATGTATTCCTAACATAATTGTCACTCATGTTTCTAATGAGTAACTTCAGCTGTTAAAACTACATTTTTTAAGACGTCAGTTTAAAGAAAAAAATGAAAGTTAAAGTTCATTGAACTAACAGACCTATAATTTGTTTAAGTAGGACTTTATTACTCAAATCTATTAATATTTTAAAACTGCTCTCATCCATAGTTTTGTGGACCGCTCACATCTAGACATTTACCTAATGCACTGCTCATACTGTTATGTATATGTATATTATGTGTATTATTTCCATAATAATACTTTTGTAAGGTTAATTAGTTAATGGCATATTTATCCTAATTTCCTTTGATCGTAGTTTGCACTTTAAAAATAAGTCGTGTATCAGGAGAATAAATTCATTCATTCGTGGGTTTCAAAGTTAGGTTGCACTATTATAGTCGAAGTAAAAATATGCATGTGATATTGACCCCTAGGTCGCATGTTTTCTTGAAAGTCAAGACTGACCTAGTTCATGATCATTTAATCTCTAAAATTTCAATTTTCCTGTCATCATTTATGCCGATTCATATTTGATTTCAAGCATCGAGTAGTTTTCTTTCATTCACTTCTTCACATGCAGCCAGAATGCATAGCTTTATCTTTGTTAGCCAAAGATCGTATATCCACTTTCGTTCATATTTGATGAGAAAATAAATCTATGTAACTATCCTTGGCTAAGAAAGATGTCTTAGCTGGTATAAAATCACAGCACAAGAGTTCAAGAGGGTCATGAGGATCCGCAGCTCTTGCATAAGATAACCATGCAGTAGTTTATTAATTTAGAACTGCGCGTGGAATCGGTCACATGCCTTTTGGTCACAGTAGTGAATGTTGTCTTTCAGGAAACGTTTAATCAGACTCTTTGTCGGGGGTTTCAAATTTAATTCTGAAGTCAAGCGGGCAACATTATTGTTATGATTAGATTATATGAAATTAATATGAACCAAGCGTGACCAAAAGTATATTGGAAACCGTTTGAGAACCAAATTTAGTCACCAGAATTTAACAACGTGTACCATATTGCAGATCAGTGTCACTTCTCCATCTACAGCATGTCACTTGGCATAAAATAAAATCAAATCATAACAGTTGTGTCTGATCTTATTGGTCATCTTTATGCTCAAGATTGAGTTTATTTTCAGAATTGTTCTAGAAAGGTTAAATTCCTCTTAGATGCAGAGACTTTACAATTTATAGAAAAGAGAAGCCATTGTGATTCTAAATGTCAGTCTGTTAGCACACTTATATGATCTCTTTTCAACACTCTTAGATATATACCAGTTAGGGATTATGCTATGTGTAGAAACGCTGTCATTACATTCAAGGTCTTAATTAATTTAAAGCCAGAGTACCTCAGTGTGTATACGTTTGTCAGGAACATCAGCACTAGGACTACACTTAGACTGCACGGTCGAGTACAAACAATGCTTTCTATACACCAACATTTCCGCCAGGGTATTTCAAGATTTATTTCGCTTAAGCTGGTCAATTTTTGTGTAATAGTTTGAAGCATGACATTAAACGGGCAACCAAAGTTTCAGCTATTATAAAGCTCTACCTCTGTCGATATTTTAATAGCTAATCCTGGTTATAAGACCGTATAGCATGTTAAAATTGTATTTACGACAAATCGGTGATATAACAATATCTTAACTTTCTATGATTTGCATTCTGTTATCTTGTATGTAGTAGCTGTTAATCCTGATGATTTTAATTAATTATAAGATAGCTATCAGATAATTATGTCAACCTGGATAATTAATGGAATTTTATTATTATTATTATTATTATTATTATTATTATTATTATTATTATTATTCAATATGGTAGGAAGTACAAAGAGAGATACAGAAGAGAGAGAGAGAGAGAGAGAGAGAGAGAGAGAGAGAGAGAGAGAGAATTACGCATAGACTATTCACATAAATACCTAACTTTCAGGACTTTTATAACCAAAGTACTGAAAAGTAAGGTTGTTCTCTTTTTTCAGTGGATCCCAAATTAGAAACATTTTAACTGTGTTACCATTAATGGGCCAATAATTGGACATCGTCAGGCTCATGACAATGTACATTATCCACTCCTACTTCAAATGACATTCCAAGCTCTGTCATCATGGTGTGAGAAATGAAACAGGTGTATTACAGACAAGTATCAGTTGATTTTCGTACAATGGCCAACCTTTTATAAATATATACACATTTTCTGTTTGAATATGTTTCTTTATATAAGTACATTTTGATGACGGATGAAGAAGACGGCGAATAGCTGGTTGCATTTTCTATCTCACATATGACCTGATTAGTTTCAAAATGTTAGCTGTTTAGTCGGCTTAGTTGCTTCCTATCTCTCTGGTTTTAGGTATTTACTAGGTAGTAAAAGTGGAAATTACATGAATTAATTGATCGATTCAGTTCTTATACTGACATTTCTTCAGGTACAAGTTAGAAATCATGCACTAATATTTTCTCCAGAATGTGCGATTCATCCGTTAATCAGATACCGATATTGCAACAAGACTGTTGTTCAATGGTTTTCTTGGCTCTCTGTCGCCAGAAGTTCAGGACCCAAGCTAACTTTACAAACGAGGAACAAGTGAAGTAAATACAGATGTGCTAGACTAGCGCTGGATTCGAACAGCATCATGTGTTAAGCAGAGACAACCTTCCTAAACGACTTAATGGACCGTATTATATATATATATATATATATATATATATATATATATATATATATATATATATATATATATATATATATATATAATATTGTGA